>PVIH01002937.1:150477-173885 GCA_004025045.1 Sigmodon hispidus
TACAGGCATATACCCACTTTCCTAGAGTACAGGCTTATACCCACTTTCCTAGAATACAGGCATATACCTACTTTCCTGGACTACCAGCATATACCCACTTTCCTAGAGTATAGGCATATACCCACTTTCCTAGAATACAGGCATATACCCACTTTCCTAGAGTACAGGCATATACCCATTTTCCTAGAATACAGGCATATACCTACTTTCCTAGAGTACAGGCTTATACCCACTTTCCTAGAATACAGGCATATACCCACTTTCCTAGAATACAGGCATATACCCACTTTCCTAGAGTACAGGCATATACCCACTTTCCTAGAGTACAGGCATATACCCACTTTCCTAGAATACAGGCATATACCCACTTTCCTAGAGTACAGGCATATACCCACTTTCCTAGAGTACAGGCATATACCCACTTTCTTGGAATACAGGCATATATCCACTTTCTTGGAATATAGTCATATACTCACTTTCTTGGAATACAGGCATATACCCACTTTCTTGGAATATAGGCATATTCTCACTTTCCTGGACTACAGGCATATACCCATTTTCCTAGAGTACAGGCATATACCCACTTTCCTAGAATACAGGCATATACCCACTTTCCTGGACTACAGGCATATACCCACTTTCCTAGAGTACAGGCATTTACCCACTTTCCTGGACTACAGGCATATACCCACTTTCCTGGACTACAGGCATATACCCACTTTCCTAGAGTACAGGCATATACCCACTTTCCTAGAGTACAGGCATATACCCACTTTCCTAGAATACAGGCATATACCCACTTTCCTAGAGTACAGGCATATACCCACTTTCCTAGAGTACAGGCATATACCCACTTTCCTGGACTACGGGCATATACCCACTTTCCTAGAGCAAGATGTCCACAACAGCTGAAGACATTTTTGTCTTCAAGCAGTCAGACATATACTTTGTACCCAACTCTCCTCCATCCACTTGGCAGGGTGGCTGACAGGGGGCCCAGGTGCCAAGTGCCAGGGAGGCTTAGGTAAACAGATGGCAGGATCTAGCTGTAGTCATGTCCTCATGAGTTCAGCCATCCAGATGAGGGTCAGCAAATGCTTTCTGAAATATATACAGTCTTGGTCTGAATACTCAGCAGCACTGTGGTGGTGCCAACAGCTGGGGATCCTTCTTGAGCAAACACACAGCTGTGGTCCAAGAAAAATGCATTTGCGCCTGTGAAATGTGAAGTTTATGTAGTTTTCATGTGTTAGAAAACATTATTCTCTCTTGATTTGCCCAGGCATTTTAACTCATTAAATTATGTACATATGACATAAGTCCAAACAGCAGAAGAGACTTGCATTCTTATCACTGTAAGAACACTAAGAACAGCTCTAGAGTAGAGCTGGCTGTGACTTTGTGCATTTTTAGCAATGCCAAGAAGAATGCAAAGGAGCAAGTAGAAATACAAGGCACATGGAGACACAGGCTAGTTGTGAACACAGTGCAGATATGTATATAATGGAGATGCAGACAATGCAGATGTGTATACCATGAAAGTATATATACAGTGCAGTTGTGGACACTGTGCAGGTATGCATGCAATGCAGTTGCAGGCATAACACAAGTATGCATGCAGTGCAACTGTGGGTGTAGTGCAGGTGTGCATGCAGTGCAGGTATATATACAGTGCTAAAGTAAGTATTGTATAGATATGCATGAAGTGCAGGTATGTATACAGTACAGATGTGCATACATTGCAGTTGGGTGTAAGTGCTGGTGTGGGCACAGTACAGGTGTAGACACTGTTTAGATGTGTACATAATGTCTTTGTGGGCACTGTACAGCTATGCATGCAATACAGGTATGTACACAGTGAAATTTGTATACAGCACAGGTTATGTACACAGTTAAGGAAAGGACCCAGTGCATATATGAGCACAGTGTAGGTGTTAGACCTTGTATAAATGTTGGCCTGAGTGTAGATGTGGAGTCACTTCAGGAGTCAGCCAATACAGGCTATTATAGACCTGGTTCAATTGTTCAGAGGGGATCCTGTGTGTGTGTGTGTGTGTGTGTGTGTGTGTGTGTGTGTGTGTGTGTTGACCCAGTGTTAGTATGAATTTAGTGCATGGGTGGAGCCTGTGTGAGTAAAGTCACAGAGCAGGTGTACACACAGTGCTGTAGCAGGTACAGCTCCGGTGTGAACTCAGTGTGGGCACAGTACCCAGATGGATATTGCACACAGTTGTCAAGTGTCATGTGCACTGACATTTGCTCCAGCCAGCTCCCAGGCTGCTCACCAGAGAGAGGGCTGGATACTCGAGTGTAGCACAGAGAGCTCACTTCTGCCCTTCATCACATCTCCTGGCTCTCAGACTGACATGGTTCAGGAGCCCATGCTCCTCAGCCTTGGCCAGGACTGGTACTACTCATGCTTGGGATATGAACACTGTCTCTCATCTATATTTCTTGAGTCCCACTGGACATTACCTGGGTCAGGGTGTGTACTGGCTGATGCAGACAGGAAGTTGTGCAGGAGACTTATAGAGAGAGCTGGTGGTCAGATGTTTGCAAGGTCTCTGGTTGACTTAACCAGGGTGAAATTGATCCCTCTGAAGCAGAAAACATGGCTGCTTAGTTTGGCCTTGTACTGTGAAACCATTTTCTCTGAAGCTCCCGGATGTTCTGGCCAACACTGGGGTAAGAAGCTGGCCCTCCCTACGTGGGAACATCTCACCCCGTGCCCTTTCACTGTGCCCTGCAATGCTAGCTTCTCGGCTCTCCCCACCTGGCTTTGAGATTTCTTTCCCTTGCTTACCTAGGCCTCAGGGTTCATATCTACCAGGGAGGCCTGATGAATTCCTCTTGGTTACTTATTGGCTGACAGTGGCCTGAGGCTGTAACCCCTGAACACACTTTCACTTTTTGTCAAAGGATCCACCCAGAGGCCAAGGAAGCACCAGGTGGGGCTCACACTTACCACCAGCTCCAGAATAAGGCCTTGTTCTGCTACACAACAGGTGGATGGGTGAACACACAAAGGAACAGAGGCTCCTGCCATTTCCAGTTCATCCAATGCCAGTGCCCTGAAGCCACACACATATGAGCAGATAAAAAGACTGTGATCCCAGATTGAGACCTGAGCCAGAATCTGGCACTGGGTCAAGTAATGTCCTTTGACATCTTTTCCTTCCTCCGCTGCCCTCATTCCCATTGCCTGGGACAGTTATGGGAAGCCAAGTGGCTTAGGGTTAGATACCTCAATAGGCCAGCAACTCTATGGTAGAAACGTAGCAGCCAGGGCCAGCACTGAAGGGCACACCTGTGTCACCAGGGAATGCATCTGAAACTCTCTGAAAGGCCCAGCAATGTCCCACATGAATGCCTAGGAAGGGCAACCTAATGTGTGGTGGGTGATGACAGAGACCAAGGCAGCAGCAGTGTGATATGGTGACAATTCTCAGAGCTGTTTGAGAGGCACTGGGCTGCAGGTGGTGGCTGGCTCTTCCTCCAAGCCCTTCCAATACATTGACAGACTGGACATGGGACAGGCTTGCCTGAGGGCCATGCTTGATTACTGGGCCTGGAGCTATTCCTGCCTCACCAAGGAGCCAGGAGACCAGAAGCAGACAGGCTAACTGATGGCTATTCCTCTACACTTTCCCTCTGGGGCCCACCCTCCCCTCAGCCCACCCTCCCCATGCACTTCACAAAGGAAGGCTGCTTCTTTTCTCCTTCACCTACACCACACTTTCCATCATACTCCTGAGCATCACCCTGACTACCTCCCAGCTCCTGCCAGACTCTGTGGGTGCTGCCTAATGTGAGCCTAGTCTTCCTTGGGTCTTGCCTGTCCTCAGAGGCTGAACAAGTTGAATCTCCTGAGAACTCATGCGTGTAACCCTCCGTCCCAAGAAGTCCCATTGCTTCACTGCCAGCCACATTTGACACTCAGCCCAAGCAGGCTGTCCAGGGTCTGCGTCCTCCTGTACCAAGGGCTGTTCACCTGCCTAAGCTCTTCATTTTTGGTTTCCCAATATCTAGCTTTAATCTTGGCCTTTTCCAGTCTGCTTTGTAGCAGTAGCCAAGTGCTCCAGTAAAAGCCTTTTCATGTTCTCTCCTCACCCTCCTGAAACATCCTGGATCTCAGCAGGTGTTTGCCTGTAGCTTCTAGGCCCCAGCTGACATCCAGATGTGCTGCAGGGGAAGAGAGGTCAATGTTGACCACATGTCCTGTCTCCCCCATGTAAGCGATGGCATGTCCCTGTCTTAGTAAGGTGTTTTATTACTGTTATAAGACATCTTAACCAAAAAGCACCTCCAGGAGGAAAGCGTTTATTTCAGCTTACACTTTCACATCGATGAGGGAAATAAAAGCAGAAACACAATGCCAGAACCTGAAGGCAGGAACTGAAGCAGAGGCCACGGAGAGGTGCTCTGCACTAGCTTGCTCTCATGACTTACTCAGTCTGCTTTTTTTATACCACATAGGACCACCTGCCCAGGGGTGACACTGCCAAAATTGCCTGAGCCCTTCCACATTGACCATTAATCAAGAAAACGCCTGCCAAATTTGCCCACAGACTGGTCTCATGGAGGTATTTTCTCAGTTGAAATCCTCTCTTCCAAGTTCTGTCTAGGTTTGTGTCACATTGCCAAAAACCAACCAGCAAGACCCCATGGTTCCTCTTCACCTCCTGTACCTCTCCCTTGTGGTCCTCTCTGTGATTTTGAAATATACAGTGAACAAGATCCACTGCATCCCTGTCCAAAGCTGAATGGCAGGGACAAGATCTTAGGTTCCAGCTCAGACTTAAGACTGGCATGGCTGACATTTTTTCCTCTGTGTCCTGGGTTCATTCAAAGCCTGGGTGTGGAGAAACAATATTTTTCATGTTGCTGCATTTACAATTATTTTTCAGGTCACAGGGTTTGCATCCATCTCCCCAGCTGATCTGATCTCTTATGGCTGGGATTACTTTGCTCACTTTGAAACAACCCAAACACCATGGTGCTGGCTCTACACTGATAGGCCACTGCTGTTTATAAAGTAGAAAACCAGAAGGCAACTGGACTTGATTGTCTTGAATCAGTGTCGGGACAGAAGCTACCTGCTATACCCTTCCTGGTGCTATGGATGGTGGCAAGCTTTAGGAGACATGGGCGTGGGAAGAGCATCCACAGCTGGGGGTGGGTAGGTGGGGTGTGGAAACCACCCTTTCCAAATGTATAGAATGGGAGTTAATCATGTGTAAAGGCCCATGAGGAGGCAGAGCCAGCTGGCCAAGCACATTGGGCCTCTCTAAACATGATCCCCCGATAGCTGATGGGTCAATCTCCTTCCGACTTTGTGTCAAACCATCTCCTTTCTTACACACAAAAGTCCAAAAGGATTATCTGCAGCCACGAGCCCCCTTTAGCACATCCGCTGGTCTGTGCTTGAGCACAGGAGCATCTCAGGTGCGAAGAGTGTGGGACACACCTGCAGGACAGGCAGTCAGCACTCGGGTGAGGAAATGGCCTGCAGGGTGGAGATTAGATCCACAGCTCCGTGAGCTGGATTCTATCTTTATTTCCAGGACCACTGTACTATCTAAGTCATATGTGCATGTCTGTGGAAACAGCTATCTTGCTCCATAGAGAAGACTGCCCGCCCCCTCAGCCTCAGATCTCCCCATCCTCAGGAGTCTCTTACTACAGAGGCTAAGAGAAATGAAGGTAGCCTTAGCCACACTCACCCTTGGCTCTAGTGCTCAGCCACCATGCAAACATGGCCTAACTTACACGTGGGATCCTTCAACCCACGACAGGATTGATTGCTGCTACCTTAGTCCAAAATAGCAAACTCAAACCCTCCCAGAATGAATAGTGGTCCTGCTTCTTCTCTCCTCTCCAGGGCCGTCTCTGTCTTCTTCACTGTAGCATCGGCTGCCCAGGTCCCACTGGGCCCCGTCTGACTGAGTCTCTACCTCAGCTTACCCTCATTTTGCCTTTTAGATGGTGGCATCCCTATGGCCTTTCTTTTGCTGTCTGTCAGATACCACAAGCCTGTGGCCAGGTAGGTCAGGAGGAAGTGTGACTGATACTCTGGCCCCTGACACTGTCCTCCACAGGGGCTTGAATGAGCCAA
This sequence comes from Sigmodon hispidus, assembly GCA_004025045.1. Classification (NCBI taxonomy): domain Eukaryota; kingdom Metazoa; phylum Chordata; class Mammalia; order Rodentia; family Cricetidae; genus Sigmodon; species Sigmodon hispidus. The sequence continues at coordinate 156,593 of PVIH01002937.1, forward strand.
CTGGATTCTTTGGATCTCATCAGTGTGCGAGTCCTCTGTGTGTCGAAGATCCTGATTGCTCTAAATGAAAGTTCATGGTGTTTCTTCAGCATCAGGATGGGAAGCAGCATAGAGCCAATGGGGGGTGGCCAGATGTGTTTGCAATCCCAGCATGTAGGCAGGTAAGGCAAAGGATCACAAGTCCAAGACTAGCCTGGGATACATAGTAAGTTCCAGGCCAGCTAATAGTGAGACCCTATCTCAGGCCACCTTCTCCCCCCTGGGAAAAAAAATCATTAAAAACAAAACAAAACAAAAACCTGATCTGTAGGGCCAGACCGTGTACAGTCACCCTCTGCTTGTCTCAGGTCTATGTTGGTTTATTTTAAGACTTAAGAAAAGACACAACAAACTGGATTTTCAGGTCTCCTGAAGGGATTTCAAAGGCAGAAATCCCAAGTTGTCCCACAGAGATATCGGCTTGACTTGAAAGTTGTGCGTACACGGAGCTCCTGAGCACACCCATGAACTCACACAGAGAAAGTGACTTCACACCTGAGCTGCAGTTCTGAGGGGCTTGGTATTTGCCTCTTCTCAAGAAAACTTCCAGAACTGACTCATAAATATTGTCAGTGTGTTCCCCTAGCGAACATTGTTCTGATTTAAGCTCTGTGATAATGTTTTTAAGACTACACCGATCTCCTGCCCCGCCGCAGGCAACTGTGATGTTTGATTGCTGTCTGAGGCTTGCGGCATTTCCTAATTAGAGAGTTACAATTTCAAAAATTCCCCAGGTTGTGAATGGAGTATTCCACTCTCTGCCTCAGTCTCAGAGGGCACACAGCTGGCCCATGAGTCTGTGGCTTGTAGTGTAGGACCATAGAGGGAGATTGCATATTTGAAGAGCTAAGTGAGATCTTAGCCTGGATTAAAAAGCCTGTCACAGGGCTAGTGTGTGCTGCCGGAGAGGGGACTCTGCAGCCTTCACACATCCATTGTAAATACCCCTCTGTGTCTCTTTTCCTGTGTTTGCAGCCTCAGCCACTAACATCTGATAAGCTCAGGAGGTTGGCTGGATTCCAGAAGGGAATGTTGCCTACCCTTGTCTCATCTATCCCTGGTAAGACTCAAATGCCACTGAGCAAGGTTTCAAAGGGACTTTGGGTTCTCCCAACCCAGGAAGTCGCATTTTGTTGCCCCTTGCTTGAATAGTGTCCTTCTCTGGAAACAGATATCAGAGAGATGGCTTGCCGAACCTGGCCTCCTCACTTGTCCCCACTCTCCTACTACTGAGAGCGCAGACACCATAGGAAGGAGCCTCAGGTGAAAGGATTCTAAGGGGGATTGAAGGAACAGTTTCCTGGGAACCACAAACTGCAAGGCTGTGAGCATCTCCTATGACTGCAGAGATGCTCGGTCTGTCTGTATGTAGAGACAGGAATGAGGCTGGAGGACTCTAGTATATGGAGTGGGATGCAGGAGCATGGTGGAATAGTGACCAATGGATGTTTGACCCCAATACCACCTGTGGTCAGGAGGCATCTGATGCCTTCAGGGAGAAAAAAGTCAAGCTCAGGACTTAGGAAGGACAAAGAGCTGAACCAGGGCCTGGTAAATTCTGCTCACAGTGGTCAGTGGTGGCAACCTGTCAGATGATGGCAAATGGGCAGAGGATGAGGGTGTGGAGGAGCAGGGCTTCCCTATCTTCAGGAAGATAGGGGGTGTTGTAAGTCTTCTAAATAATTTATAAAGCATGTTAGCCATGAGCTACTCCAGCTCAGAGAAATGGGCACTTTGTATCCAGTGTAAAGCTGAGCTGTCACACTGGTGGGATTCATCAGATGTGAACCTCTGGAACACCTGGTCCTCTGAGAGGGCAAGTGAAATGGGCAAGAGTTAAGACGTGCTTGTACCGGGAAGAACCCTGCTGGGACTGTGTGCTGACATTTGCGAATACTCTTTCTCCAGCCTGGTTTTGCCATGTCACATCCCAAGCATCACACTGAGGTCTCTCAGGAAGAATGTAAGATGGCTCAACCCCACACTCAAGACCCAGAAGGGTTAGACTCTTAACTCAGTTATTTGCACTGTGTGCAGAAAGTTGCAATTGCAGCAGAACTTTGGTGCTTCTTCCAGAACAGGATGATGAGCACAGGCTGTAGTATCAGCAGTTATGGTTTCCCTGGGTACATATACATTAAACACCATGGGCCGTACCGTAAAGACAATTTAGTTAATACATTTATAATAAAGATAATTTAGTTAAACATCACTTCTAGAAAACTAAAAGGAAAGGTTTGACACCAGTCTGGAGGGACCAGTACTACTTTGGACTCACTGTGAGGTATGTTCTTACCAGGCCAAGGCACCCACAGACTCTGGCCAGGCCTACTATGGAGGGAAATCTCACCCAGAATGATGATGATATCACCCCTTTTCTCCACTAACAGGCAGTGGGAACTGTCTCAGACAGTTCTGGACCACAGAGGACATATTGCAGAGGGAAGGAAGAACCCCTTAGCCCAGACACAAAGAGGCAATGTGTCAATTCTGATCCCTCTGTGCTTTGGAAAGTGTGGGGTCTGTGAAGCCTGTTCTGGACACATTGCTGGTCTTTGGAAGCACCGACCCTGTATCATCACTGACTTTGCTAGGCTATGGACAACTTTTCTACAGAACACAAAGAGCAAGGACCAAATTACCTAAGGAGAGCCTTGGAGAAGGTAATGGCTAGAATGACAACAGAGCCATTTCCCTTCCAATGTAACCAGTTATATTTGCAATGGCTGCTGGAAATAATGTCATTATCACCCAAGTGATTGTCCAGTCTGGAGAAACCAGGAAGTCACTGGAGATTCTATTCCATGAAAGCCCGACATTCACTGCCCCCAGTAAGAGCAGGATGGAGCACTGGTGCTTCAGCATAGCAGGCAGCCTGACTGCTGGCCAGCCTCCTGGTATGCTGTCATTTCAGATCCCACCTGCCTGGTAGCCTACCTGATCACACACTGACAGGACTACTTAGAAGCCAGATGTGATTACCTAGGCTTTAAGCACCAGAATAGATTTCCTTTGTCACAGTTTAGGAAAAAAGAAAAAGAGAATTGAAAGTGAACAATGGGAAGAGAATTGAAAGTGTAAAATGAAAAGCCATCAAGGTTGGCCTGGACCTGTCAAATTGTGTCTCATTTTCCTCTATTCTAACCACTCAATTGCCATCTCCTCTCAACTCCCTGCTTTCCTGCTGAAGGCCTGTGCCTGTGATTAGCTCATCTGATCTCATTGTTCTCTCCCAGCAGGCCCCGTGGCCATCCATACCCTGTGCCTCCAACTCAGCATTCAGTATTGTTAGCTGGGAGGTTCCCAGAGAGCCCTGTCCAGAGGGTCCTCAACCAAGTCAACCCTACTCCTAAGTGTTCTCATGGAGGGTCCCTCCTGCCAGCCCCAGAAAAGTCTGTTAAGACTTTTGTTTTTACACTGTGGAAGTGTAACCAGCGAACAGTAGGGAGGACAGAACCCAAAGAGAAAGAGTGTAAAGAGGGGCCACAGGAGGGGTGGCTGGGCTCCCCATGTGCAGCTGGACAACAGAAGAAGAGCTGTTAACTACAACTTGTACACAGAGGTGGGATGAAGTCGTGAGCAATAGTTCAAGAAAACCTCAGGTGAGCTGGCTTATGAGGATGCTCACCCAACCTGACTACAGCCTTGGTCCCAGGCAGCAGAAACCCCAAATGCTGCCAGCATCAGCTAAACCTAGAACAACTGAGGCAGTGTCCAAAGCTCTGTCTACAAGAAATGGACTTCATGGAAGAAAGTAGATCTGTAGAGCTTTGGAAGGGAACGAAGATGGTGTCATTTCTACAATAAAGCTGGCCTCAAGCTGTTCCTAGGTGTCATGTGGTCTGTGTCTAGGGGGCATTCAGTGGGGTGTATGTGTGTGTGTGTGTAATGCTATGGTTGATCTCAGTCTTGATTATTACATAGTATAGTTCTGTTGGCTCTGATCTATGTCCTGGCATGTCCCATGTGTCACAAACATGTGTCCTACACAGTTTCTGAAGCTGGTGGTCTCCTGAATGAAACAGGCCTGGACAAAGAGCCCTTGACTCACAGAGCAGAACTGTGGACTGCCTGGGGCCGGGAGACTTCTTATGTGTGTTTCTAGAAGCCAAAGCCAACAATAGCATGGCATAACTAAAGACACAGAGAACAGTGCACGAGGCTCAGAGTGTAGCTGTGCTCATTTGGTAGACAGAAAGCTTCCTGACTGTGTGCTTTTTAGCTCTTGGTGAGGGTGTGTCCACCTCTACCCTCTGCTCACACAGCATCACCATCTAGTCCCTCCCTGGTCTGTCCCTTACATGGGGTTCACTCCAGAAAGCACAAGCCACCACACTGCCACAGGATTCCCAGCTCCTCTGCTACACGCATGTGCACATTCGCTTATTAACTCAATGAATGAACCCATCTGTGTATGACATGGGTGAGGGCGGGCAACTATGGAGGTGGACTTTAGGAGGACACATAGCTCTCTCAGAAAGGTTCAGGAGAGAATGGAGTGAGAGACAAGGCATTGCCCTGGGCACACAGGAAGCATGAGTAAGGGCCAGGCCCCTCATAACTTACAAGAAGAGTGGGGGCCTTGACACAGCAGACAAGGGAGAAGCTTTGGGAAACACCCAGGGAGGCTTCCTCGTCAGAAAACTCACCCCCAGCTTTGGGGGCACAGTCTGACCAAGGATGAAGCCAACTGGAAAGCTTACAGATTCACAACATGTGGACTAAGGAAGCTGCTACTGCAACCCTCAGGCAACTGAGGCCTAGTGGGAGAGGTAGGTGGTAGCCCAAGCTCAAAGGATTGTATTCAGGCAGTGGACACTGAACAGAAGAGGCCAGCAGGACCTAGAAGAGGGAGGCTATGCTCAGAGTGAGGAAGAGGCAGGGGCAGAGTGAGTAATATAGGCAGATTATGACATGTGAGGCTTCATATATGCAAATCATTTAGCCAAGAAAACTCCAAAGCTTGGAGTCCATCTAGTGAGTCTCCCTGACAAAAAAGTAGGTGATAAGCACAGGTGAGACAAATCCAGCCTTGTGTGGTTCCTCATAACGTCAACAAGACTCCTGTATACAACCCCAATTTGGTGACTGGAAGCCAGGTCATCTCTGACTGTCACAGGTGTGAGGAGGACTTCATGTCCCATTCCACTTCCTCTACTGTTTTGGCCTTCCCTCCCACAAGATACAGCTGTAGACTGAAGTGGAGAACCAGTTCAATTCAGCAATGCCATGTGAATTTTCTCATCCCGGAACCGAGAAGCACAGACAACTTTTTGTTATTGTTATTCCTGTTCTTAAAGGCTTGAATTTTCTCGTGACCCAGGGAGAAAGGTGAGGCAGGGGTTGGTAGAGATGGGGAGTTCTGTCCATGTCAGTGTCTGACATTCATCTGGCTTCCTAAGCTTGGTTTGTGGGAAGGCACAGGTGATGAACATATGAGCAATGTGTGCTGTGTTCCTGGCTGTGTCTTGGGCATAGTGGCAACTCATTCCTCTGGGAACATGCTGTCTTTTGATGTGTCTTCAGGTGAACAGGAGTAGAGACTGTTCATCCCTGTGGGTGCACATGCTCAGTAGCCCTGATTTTCCTTAAAGTTCAATTTCCTCTGCAAAGACTGAAAACCAGCATCACAGGTGATGGAAAATGGAGAGGCATTCCATGAAAGTCCATAAAAGTAGCTTTAGTCATTTTTCTGTTGCTATGACAAAACACCCTGACTCATGCATCTTATAAAAGAAAGAGTTTGTTTGGGCTTACATCCCTACAGAGTTAGAGTCCACCATGATGCAGAAGCAGGCATGGAAGCATCTGGAAGGCTGGGAGCTCAAGTCTTCAACTTGGAACACAAAGCAGAGGGAGCAAACCAGAAGTGGAACAAGGCTGTAAACTCTCCGAGCCCCCCTCCCCCACTGTCAAGCCTGCTGTACCATCAACTGAGGACTAAGTGTTCAAACACGTGAACCTATATGGGACATTTCTCACTAAGTCATCACAGGCACCATCCCAGCAAACACAATAATTGGCAGTTGTTGGTACTCCGGATAAAGCCTGTGATGGGTCAGATCATGAACACTTTATGCTCTGAGAGCCTATAGGCTACACCAGGACTACCCAGCCCTGCAGAGGAGAGAGCGTGAATTGGATGACTACAAGAAGGTTCTGAGTTCTAAGATCTTTATTTTCTAACATGGACAGGGGCCAGATGCGGCCCATGGACTGCAGTGTGCCAGACCCTGTATTCTTCCCTCTGGTCACTGTGGGATGTCTCTAGGATCCTGAGGTCACTTAACCAGCCTCCCTTCAGAGCCAGATGAAGCCAGTTCATCACAAGCATCACAAGAATTTGGGGATGACTGATCTTGGTCTCAGTCCCCATCCAGGGGTTGGTTATCCATTTGACCTCTGTCTCCTTTCCACTTAAGTGTGCCATTGAGAAAGTAGAACACATTCACAGCACTGGAATCTGCAACCCACTGACCTGACCCAGGTCACCTCCACCACCTCAAGGAACTGAGCTCTGGTGCAAGTTCACCCTTGCCCTCAGTTATTGACAGGTGTGTCTGTGTCAGGGGTTATTGTCTATCCAGATTCACAACTAAACCCTGGAACAGGATACAGGGCATTTAGGAAGTAAGTATTATTAAATGAAGTCCTATATATGAGTTTCTGCTGCTGGTGACTTTATAGAAAAAGAGTAGAACATTGACATACAAAGAGGTGACCATGTGGGATCTCAGAGAGAAGCCATTTGTGAGATACAGTGATGTGAGACCTCAGGCAAAGCTATCCTAAGTACCTGATCCTGGGCTTTAGGCTTCTAGAATCCAGGGTCCATCCACTCTGGTGGTCTTTCTGGTCCTGGTCTGCAGTGTCATGCTGGGTGAGTTAATGTGGCTGAGGACATTGCAAACAAGAAGTAAGGACAAGCTGCCATGTCTCCTCCAAAGGAATAGTGTTTTTGCTCCAGAGAGCAAAATTTCCACAGGATCCTCTGCATGTGCTCTGAGGATGCTGGAGACACACAGGGATGGAGACTAGAGACAAATCAAAGACTTAGGGATGCGACTGTACCGTGAGGATGTTGGTCACAGGAACAAGCCTGGAGACAGGCCATAGGCCCAGGGCTTCATTGAAAAGCCTAGGAAGTGTGGGTAGGAGCAGGATCCCAAGATGCTCTCCTGGTTGGGATGTTTTCACCCTTTGGGTAGGCTGTGGGATCTCCTCAGATAAATCCACACAGGATGAGATGGTTCCAGTGTCAGGATGCCCAGGCCAGGAGGCAGGTTCCTGGTGGTACAATAGTTACAGCTCCTTACTGAATAGGATCAGGGATAATTCAGGCCTCCTGGGAATAGGCTTAAAGAGATGAAACCGTAGTCAGGATGTCCTTGAGGACTCAAATCTTTCTCATTTTCTACTGTATCTCCCAAGATTATTTCCACTCTGAAGTGAATCAGGAGTGACACGGATCTTGGCAGCGATGTTTCTTCCTCTGCCGTCTGTAGGGCAGACCCGGATTGACTATAACCTCAAATTTTACTCGTGGTTTTCAAAATAAAAACATGTGATCACTGTTGTTTTAAACACACACACACACATTTTGGGATGAAGACTTGGAAATATTTCACTTTACTGGCTCTGCCCTAACCCAAAACAGAGGAAAACGAAACAAAATAATGTGAAACAAATTATTTTTCCCTTCAGAAGAATTATCTCAGGAGGGAAAGATAGAAAATAGCTTGATAGGTGTGCTGTCGGTGATGCATCGGAGACTTGAAAATGAATACAAATATTTCCCAAACACTTGGAGATGGTCCGTGCCTGTGATTCATAAAGACAATGGGGCAGACAAGAGGGAGCCTCCATGCCATGGCCCTGTGCCAGCCTCGGGACAGCTGTGCTGTGTGCAAGAATTACAGCAGCTGTATTTGAACTAGAAATTAATTCTCCTTGTATTTAATGTGCGCAGCCTTTTTAGTTATCAGAAAGGAAACATTGGCAATTAGGCTGCGTGCGTCTCAGGGATGGAGCTGGCTTCCCTGTTTTTGTTTGGCACGTCTGTGATCTCTAGTTCTAAGGCTGGATGGTGGAGGCTCAGCCAGGTTTCCTGAAGAGAGGGTGCTTTCTCACCACCTTCCTCTTTGTTAGCGGAAGGGAATTGCAGACATGCCCTTGTCCCGCCAGCAGGAGGGACGGACGGGAGCAATCCTATTCTCTACTGCAACTGACTGGTTTTGATTTGGATTACTAAGGTCAGGCAAGAAGAAAATGGAAAGGCAATAGAGAAGAAAGGGTCAGTGCTGGCCTGATCAGCACACATGGGAGACCAGCAAGAGAAGCGCTCTTTCCAGAGACAAAGAGACAAGTCTTTCCCAAGACACTTGGGACTGTGTCTGCTACTCTGCCTGCCCATGAGGTGCCCAGAGCACTCATTGCCCTGTGATGAGCTCACAGTGTGGTCTGGGGTGGGGGTGAGCATGCTGTCCTTCCTCCACAGTGCTTACTATATCTCCTGAGCATGTGGTCTATACAAAGGGATAGAAATTGGCTAAGGAGATTGGTGACACCAAGATCATGAGAAGAATCAAGAGACAGACTGGGTGGGGGATCTTCTGAGAGGCTGGCTTTGAACTTTGGATTCTCAAAAGCAAACCCAGAGTCATCTACTACCTCCAAGAAAATTGTATCTCCCAGATCCAGCAGGGCTGATACACACATGAACTCAGAGACTGGGGGGGCAGGCACACACAAGTTTAAATCAGACAAGATCCCAGCATTGAGAAGGGGCATAGACACCCCTCATCAAGAAGCTATTTATAGTCAATACCAGCTTGGAAAGGAAATAGTTTTCCCACAATGGAGTATCACTGGGCATGTCAAGCACACTCCATGCTAAGGGATAGTTGTGACCAACACAAAATGGACTCCATGTTATTTTATATGGGTGTGCACTTTTTTTATTTTGTGAATCTTTTTTTATTTTTGATATAGAGAAAAAAATACTAAGGTGGTTGGGTAGGGAGGTGGAGAGAATCTGGAATGAGTTGGGGGAGGGAAATAACATCATTAAAACATGCAGTATGAGAACAAATAAAAAAACAAAGCCAGGTTGTGACTCCTGCCTTGCTCTCCACGCATTAAACCTTGGGCTGGGAGCCTGTGGGATGTGAGAAAGCCGGAGACCTCTTCTTGTTCACCACAGTAGCGACTGCATCTTTAAAGGATTCCTCTTGCGCTGCAAATACAGAGCATTCCCCCTTGTTGGTTACAGGTGTGTAAAAGGCCTTGTCAGCGGGACATCAGGTCTTTAATTGAGAAAAGAGAAGCAGGCTCAGGTGTGTTCAGCATCCTTAGATCCCAGTGTAAAGAGCACGAAGGAGGTTGGAGCATCACTGAGGAGTCCTTGGGAGTCAGACGAAGGAGAGCGTGCCTCCTCCTCTCCTTCCCATCTCCACTGTCTCTCCACTGGAGCTTCACAGAAGCCTGAAGGCAGAGGCTCTAGGAGGAGCAACGCCCTACAGTGCCGTCCAGGGAAGGAGGAAAAGTTATTGCTGGCAGAAGTCATGCCCAAGCTTTGTGATGCCTTCCATACCCTACCTCGGTGACCAGACAGGTTACAAGACCTGAGCAGCCATCCTGTCAGAGAATGACTGATGGAGCCAGTCAATCCTCACAGGGACAGAACATTGTCACCATGCAGGGGTGGGATGAGGAGCCTTCGGTTAAGGGTCGGGGTAGGCTGGCTGAAGGCAGGCCTGGTCACTTCTTTCTGCTGAGCTGGAAGATGCGGTGTGGAGGATGGCTTGTTGGCTCCTGAATAAAACCTCCGATAGTCCCATGACCTTTTCCCATGAGATAGAGAAACTTGGCCTTAGGGTACTGACAGGCAAGGTTGGTGCTTACACCAAATACAGGTGTTTACAAACAGAGTACCTTGGAATGCCCAACACTGTGCTTCATGGTAGGGACTTTATAACAGGCACATGTGCCGTTTTCCGAGATATGACTTATGGTCACATTTACCACATATGCTCTGTTCATTTTCTAGCAAAATTTGTAGCATTTATCTTTCTTTAAAAATCTCAAAAAAATATTTATTTTGTATATCTGTGTGTGTACATGTGTGTGAATGTTTTCACATGTAGGTGTACATGCATGTATATACACATGTGTGTGGAGGCCAGAGGCTGGATCAGATGTCTTCTTTGGTTGCTTTCACTTTATTTAGGATGTCTTGCCAAGGCCAGAGAGCATCAATTCAACCCAGCTAGCTAACCATCTGGCCGCAGGGTGTTTCCTGTCTCTGCTTCCTGAGCACAGAGATTGATTACAGGTGGTCTCCCTTGCCTGACCAGCTTTTATATGGGTGTTGAGGATCCATCTCTGGGCTTCTGCAACAAGTACTTGGTTCTATGGACCATCTTCCCTACCTCAGAATATTCATTAGAAAATTAGTAGACAAAGAATTAGACTTCATTATGGCATTTTCTTTTTCTTTTTTTTTTTCTGCTTGGTGTATTTATTAATTAAGCTTGTAGAAAGCATAATTTTTCTTTTTTTTCTTTTTTTATTATTATGAACAAAGAAGTCACACTTTCTATCCTTGTACATCCTTATTCAAGGTCCCTTCCCCCTCCCACCACATCAGGTCATTCTCTCTTCTCCACATCTCCCCATCCCCGGCAGGTGGTCCCAACAAAACCATTTTCTGTAGAACCTTCTTACCCCCTTTCCCCCCACCCCCATCCCTTCCACCCTTCTGCTCTCATGGCCTCCTTTCTACCTTCATGTTGCATGTCCTCTTGTCCTGCCTCCTCGACACCTATCCTCTCCTCCTTCTCCCGCTTCTGTCTCCTTTCTAGTTGTGTGGTATTACACATTCGCTCACAACTGTGTAAGATAAACAGGGAGCTGATGAGGAGTCCAGGTTCAGACTCACAAAGGAGAGTTGAGGAGACAGAAGGAACTCCAAAGAGGGCCCCAAATGAGGAAGATAGCCCACCTGGTGCTCAGAAAGAGTAGCTCATTCCAGGGAGGGGACAGAGCCAAAGCAAGGTGGGAGGAGCTGTCTCTTATGACTACGTCATGAGAGGAACTTCTGTGGGAAGATGGCATGATATCTGAGAAAAGGGTGCATGAGACTAATTCTTTGAAGCCCCGTGGTCCGGATCATTCTTATACCCACTCTCACCCTTTATATATGTCATTTTTAACCCTTAGAAATGGTAGCATGTCCTGTCTCCCCATACACATATGACATACTTCTAGGAGCAAGTGGCACTGCCAGTCAGTGTATGTTCAGAGCCAACACAGGCTGCTGTGTACACGACCAGAGAAGTGCTGGTGGGAAGTGAATCTTACACCTCAGAAGAGCCAGCAGAACCCACAAGCAAGTATTGACACACAGCAGGGCTCCCCAGAACCATACACCAGAGGCCTGTTGGTCATGGTCATCCCTTGGCATGAAAACCATCAAGTTCCATCTCTCAAAGAGCTGGGCCCGGGGCCTGGGCTTGGGCCTGTCTTGGATTGCCAGTCATGGCTTCCCTTCCTTCTTAGCCATACTGATGAGTGGACTTGTCCCTTGACTCAAAGCTGTTTGTTTGTAAATAGAAGAATCAGGTTTTTATTCAAAATGAGGTGAAGTATATACACAGGACCTAAAGAATTTCTAGATGGTTCCAACTTTGGTTTGATGCTGCTTATTGGTTAGCAAGCAAACTTAGGTGCTCTGTGGATAGAGTCCTTTTGAATTTCAAGAATCCTAAGTCCAGTTAGCTGGAAGATACATATCCTGAGCCAACATGGAGGGAAGAACTCATGCCCATGCTCCACCCAGGCTGGGCTGGACCCTGCTGTAGCTTCAACCCAATTTCTTTGATCTTATACCAAGTGCTTGTACAGCTGGGCGACATCACAATGTAGGGTGTGTCTCTTTAGTTCTTCATACAGAGGGACTGAAAACCAAACAAGGTTGAATTGTTGCATGTGGGTATAAGGGGCTGGTCACCTGTAGCAAGAAAGACTCCAGGATAGCTGAGGAGGTGTTCAGTCCTCATATAACTGTCATGTGTGTCCAGAGTCTTATGTGGTGAAGAAAGGGCCGCTCTAAGATCTGGGACTAGGTCTAAAGTCATTTTTGTCTACCATGCCATCCCTGGCAGTCAATCCAAATTTCGACTTCCTGCTGATAGGAGACTTTCCTTGAGCAAAGGCATGGGTGTTCTAGTGCTTTCTACAAGTCTAAGACCACATAGCCAGAATCACTTTGAACTTGCAGAAAGCAATCAGTCAGTTTCTTATCAAAATTATAGGTAGAAAGGAAGACATAGTCTAAAAATTCAAGAAGGGGTAAGGGATGGGCCTTAGTAGAAGACAGCGGACCAATCCCTGCAAGGCCAAGTCCATGAGGTAGGTGGAGAAAGAGCTGAAGTAGAAGGCTTGGAAGTGAGGTACATGCTGCAGTTTTCATAGTCTTAGCCTGGCAATCTTGGCTCAGCAGCTGGCTTCCTGTACTAGAATAAACCATGGCGGACAACACTAATTCTGTCCGTGGAATTTTACAAAATAGACTAAGGAGGAGGTATGCTCCAGAACATGGTCTATCCAAGATCAGACCACTGAGTCAGAAACGCTCATATGCCTCTGTCAGCATTTCTGTGGCTTGAACTTCAATTCACAGTATGTTTGCCAAGTTTACAGACCTGTCAAGTTTTATGGGTGGCTTTGGTACTAAAAAATAGGATAACCAATAGAAAAGCAGCCCATCTTCTTTGCACACACAGATCTCTCTCTCTCTCTCTCTCTCTCTCTCTCTCTCTCTCTCTCTCTCACACACACACACACACACACACACACACACACACACACAGAGAGAGAGAGAGAGAGAGAGAGAGATGGAATCTTCTTTGGGGCTTTAGATCTTATAAACTGTCAGTTATAAAGATGTCAACAAGACCATTCAGTTGACAGTCCAGGGAGAGCTTGGCTCAATGCTCATACCCACCAATACTGTAGTCTGAGTAGCCAGAGGGTGCATGGTGGCTGATGGTGGAGGGGAGCAGTCCTCAGCTGCCAATGTTTGCACTTCAGAGCCAGAGGAAAAAGACGGTGCACATACCAAGGGCACCTGTTTGGATGGAACACTTGCATGAGCTGCTGCGCTTTGCTTCCTGTGATCTTTTAGCTACTGGCCTCTGGATGTTTCTTCCTTTCTACTCTGCTCTTCCAGCACATCCATGTCTCATCACTGATTAAAGCCTTATGTATTTGACTCTCTCCGTGACTCTAATTGCAAGAGAAAATTCCTTACCACAATGACATGTGGGCAGGAGAAGAGGCACACACGCCTGTCTCCTCGTCCCTTACAAGGCCACATACTCAGCAGAAGCACCTGAAAGCCTTTCTAAGTGAGCCATTTTCTGAGGCTAGCCTTGAGTTGACTGGAGAACGGGCTGAGTGGAGAAGTGTCATTCACAGGAAAGGTAGTGGGGCCAGAGCCACTGACTAAGCAGCTTTGCTGAAGATCTGTCACTCTTGCCCTTCAGGGGTGTGGTGGAAAGAGGCACTCTACATGGACTAAGTACCATGGGAGGTTCACATGGAGAAGCCATCATTAAGGCATATGCCTGCCAAAGACACTTCACTAAAATTGTCGCTGAGGAAATGACCTTCAACTTCAAAAGCACCTTGAGACCAGATATTGGATGTGAGGGGGAGATGCTGTATGACCATATTCTTCCTTCCTTTACACTCTTCATCATTTCACTGTACCGAGGAATCATGTGGTTCTAATGAAAGTCCCACATGCTGTCCTAGACAGCCATCTTGTCAGGGCTGGGGGACAGCTGGAGTTCACATCCATGTTTCCTTCCTTGTCCTAACATGGCAGCAAGGTGATATTTATTCCCTTTGGTGGCTGTGGAAACAAGAGAAGAGGCCACAAGACCAGAGCAGGTGGGTTAGAACTAGGATTGGCCTCTCAAATCAGACTGGGCCCATCCTTCCTGTGCTTGGCTCCCAAACACAGAATGCTGAAAAGTCTTTATCACAAACTATAGTTCTTATTGCAGAGTTACAAGTGGCCCAGGAGCACACTGACTTTTCTGTCTTCTTTGAGCCAAATCATTACAAATTTATCTTAAAATGTGACTTCAAACCATATTTTAATTTAAAAAAGCAAGAAACAACCTCAGTAAAACAGTACCATACAGAAATTGAATAGAGGTTTTACAAACATGTGGTATTAATGTATGAAACCATTTTAGATTATTGAAAAACTGATGTTTACAAAGAAACATGACTTTTAATAGAAAACCCAATAAAAGGCAATAGAAAAATTACAGACTACTCTCACTTTAAAACAAAACTGCCAAAATTACAAATAAAACATTATCATAATATTGAGGGAATAAGATGCCATAGCCAAGCAGATGGCAAGAACAGTATACTATAAGGGGATATGGATGTCATCCATCACTTCAACAAGTCAAGAGTATCAGTGGACACTCATTTGAAGTTATAGCAGTAATTTCTAATGAAAGCTACATTAAAATAGAAAGAAGAAAATAAATAGATAGATCTTTTAGGTCTGGGAATGTATCTCAGTAATAAAATACTTACCTCGTGTGCCCAAAGCCCTTGATTCAATCTCCGGTACTACTCTCAAATAGACTATTTAATAAATTCAACAGCAAATGTTAAAACACTAAATTTGCTTAATATGCTAATACTTGGTTGTGTTCATTTTATTCAAACAACATAATTTTGTTTTTCTTTATGACTATGGTCTGTTGTCAACACCCTGTCTGGGGTACATGAGGGTTTTCTCACATCTCCCCAGGAAAAGTCATTCAATGGCATCTATCTATTAGCTTTTGTTCTTCCTCCTCTGTCTACTTTGAGGGCACAGAGAAGGCGCCATCTATGAACAGAAGACAGCCCACCTATCACCAATCTACCTTAATTCTACTAAGCAGCTTCCAGAGCTGTTGGAAACTCACTTCTGTTGTTTAGAATGGAGACTGGAGTGTGGAAGAATGCTCTTGTACACTGTAAATATTTATGACTTGTATTGGTTTAATAAAATGCTGACTGGCCAAAAGGCAGACAGGGAGTATAGGAGGGACAACCACACTATGAGAATTTTGGGAAGAGAAACAATAGATAAGCAGATACCCACCAGACACAGAGGAAAGATAATGAGAATGCTGCACTGAAGAAAAGGTACCAGGTCGTGTGGCTAAACGTGGATAAGATAGCTAATCGTAGGTTAGTTTAAGAGTAATAGTTAGCAAGTAATAAACCTAAGCCATAGGCCAAACAGTTTATAATTAATATAATCCTCTGTGTGTTTATTTGGGACTTAACCGCTGCAGGAACAGCCAGGTGGGACATATAAACTTATAGCTACATTGGAGGCCAGTTAGATGGCATCTCGACAGTTGGATTGCATGGGGAGGAAGAAAACTTACTGAGCTCTATGTTCAAACCCAAGTGCCTCCACACGGTGCTCTAAAAAGGTCTAGATGAGCCAAAGCTCTGTTTAGTGTGAGTGCATCTATAGTGAGGAAAGAGGAACAGGACCTGATTCACAGTCTTGGAGATGACTCTGGGCCTGGTGTTGAGTTTGTAAAGAGAAGGTACAGATCCTTCTCTTTACAAACAGGTTGTAGGAACAGAAGGCGAGAAGTGAAATTCTGTCAGGTGAACCAGGAGGACATGCACGGAGTACAGAGTGTGAGGGAGGAGAGAGATTCTTGCATCTCTGGCTCTCACAGCTGGGTGGAGGGCAGTGTGTCATTCAAGAGATGGTGAGGACTTTGACATGCATGCATGGGGAGTAGATTTCAGTTCTGATACATATCTCAAATTGATGTTAGGAGACATCCATTTGCATGTGGAAGTCAGACTAGACATTTTCCTGGTTTTTGAAGCTTCTAGATTGTAGTTCTGCTGAAGTGTGCTTACACACATGTGTGCACACTGTATTGCTTTTTATGTGAAGGTGTGATTGCTTTCTCTGTCCTCGTGTGTGTGTGTGTGTGTGTGTGTGTGTGTGTGTGTGCGCGCGCGCGCGCACGCGCACGCGCGTGCATGTGTGCACACGTGCATGAGAGAGGTATAATCATGGGAATATGTGTGTGATGTATGATCACAATAGAGTTTCGTTCTAGAGGAGGAAGAACAAAAGCTAATAGATAGATGCCATTGAATGACTTTTCCTGGGGAGATGTGAGAAAACCCTCATGTACGCCAGACAGGGTGTTGACAACAGACCAAAGAAACAATTCCAAATCCCAGCCAAGTCTAGCTTGGGGAGCCAATGACTCGTCTATTGGGGTTACATACAAGAGTGTGGGAGAGGGGTTTCTTACAGGAGCATTGGTGACTCAAAGGCAGCTACATCACCCCAAATCCACCCAGCCTGGGTGACAGCTTTCAAATATGCCATCACTGCGGTTCTTTGCACAGCCAGCAGGCCACTCCATCAAAGTCTGCCTTGCAGTCACTGCTTGGAACATTGGGAAGGGATTAGTGAGTGCTCTTTCTTTCCAGTTCTTGGAACTTTCTTGTGAATTCTATGAACCTTTCCTTCCTTTCCTTCAGGAGGAAACATCTCAATTAGGAGGTGACAGCCATGCAACAGATGTCAGAATGCACTCTGAGTCTGTGGACAGAGGCAGAACAACCGCATGTACAGCTCTGCGGGCCTTGGGAGGCTGTAAACAGCAGAGCTACAACTCCAACTGTTTAGACTCACAGCATACCAAACAAACAGTGTTTCCTACAAATGTGTCAATATCAACTGGGAGAAGACAGGGGTGGTAGCTACACTTTGCACTGCTTGCTGTGAACTGCCATCATGGCACAGCTCCCTTTGGCCCATTATTCATGTCTTTGCTTAGCCAGAAGCCATCCTGTCATGCTGTTCCTAGGCTCGGGGGTTCGGACCACCACGTCAATGTGCTTGGCTTTAGCTTTCTGTGCACTGGGAAGCTCTTTCAGCTGCATTTCAGTCCCTGTCCTCATGCTGAGCTCTGAAGACTTGACATGAGCAGATTGGAACACTAGGTCTTTGGATGCCATTTTTGCTGAGGCAGCGGGGATGGCTCATGGGTCAAGTGTTTCCTGTAAACATAGAGACTTAAATTTGATCCCAACCCCTGGGTAAGAACGGGATACAGAGGGAATCATCAGTAACTCCAGCGCTGGGCAGAAATGGGCAGAGCCAGGGGACTGGAGGGGGGGATGG
>PVIH01002938.1:0-57332 GCA_004025045.1 Sigmodon hispidus
AGGAGGGGGAGGAGGAGGAGGAGGAGGAGGAGGAGGAGGAAGAAGAAGAAGAAGAAGAAGAAGAAGAAGAAGAAGAAGAAGAAACAGTGAGAAATGGTGACATGCGCTTGTAATCACAAGCACTGGAAAGGCAAAGTTGGGCTGATCCCAGGGGCTTAGTGGCCAGCTAGCCTCCTCTTTTCAGTTAGTTCTAGGCCAGTGAGAGATCCTGCTTCATAAAACCAAGGCTGGTGAGTTCCAAGGAGCAACACTTATTGTCCTGTGACATATATGCACCCCACATGCACCTGTACACACACATACATATAAATGCACAAAAATTAATATTTGCTGGATGAACAGACAAATACTGAATACTGATATATTAAATATTAAGTCATAAACTGAGTTACTGTGCCGCTATTGGGAATTGCAGTTAATCCACAAGGTGAACCACGTGTGCAAAGTCATGTTTTTAAATTAAGAACTAAGTTCACATAACACCAAAAGTTTCCTCATCAAATAATTTTACAATCTAAAGGAAAAAACAACGGTGCAGAGTACCTTCCACTTTAAGAAATGTGCTTTCCCTGAATGAGTCTATTTATCCTACAACCTCTGTGGTGAATCTTAGTGTGCCTGCTTCGTAGGCATAAAACTAGGCCTTGAGCAGGTGAACAACTCCTCTTTATAATATGAGCAATAAGAGGAAAAATAGATCCAATGTCAAAGCTAATTTCAAAAGCCAAAGGACAGCTTAAAGCCCTTGAGCAGTGTGAGAGACAGCTGTGCATTAATATCTGTTGTGTCCTCTGTCCCTTGACTGTTTCTTCCCCGTGTAACACAAAGAAGGTAATTAACAATTATTTGGGGGGGAGCTGGAAAGATAGCTCAGAGATTAGGAGCACTGACTATTCTTCCGGAAGTCCTGCGTTCAATTCGTTCAATTCCCAGCAAAACCACTTAGTGGCTCACAACCATCTATGATGAGATCTGGTACCCTCTTCTGTATACTTTATACATAATAAATAAATAAATAAATAAATAAATAAATAAATTTTTAAAAAAACAATTATTTGTAGAATTAAACTACTGTATGAACCATCTTTTTACTGGGTGTTATGAGTATAAAGTGTCTCCTATGAATACATGTGTTAAATGTTTGGTCCCAACACTGTTGAAGAAGGTTCTAGAAACTGTAGATGGTAGGGCTTGGTTGGAGGAAATAAAAGAAGCAATGTCTTCAAAATATACAAGCTTGCTTGTCCTTTAGCTCTCTTTGCCTCCTTTCCACCATCAGGTCAATAGCCTCCTCATACATACACACAAACATACACACACCTACACACCTACACACACACACACCCCTTCACACACACACACACACACACACACACACACACACACACACACACACCCTGCTATGATGTTTAGCCTTGTCAAATTCAAGTTACCACAGCTTACTCTTTAAAACTATGTACTAAAATAAACATTTTTCCCCAATGATTTTGCATTTTGTCATTGAGATGTGAAGCCTAATATACCTGGTAATATTCTAATATCCAAGGATCGATGTCAACACTTTAGGGGGAAAAAAGGGTGTCAACCTGGGCTTCTGTAATATAATGTGTTTGTCATTATGCCAACAATTATAAAATATAAGTTTTTATACTTTTAATGGAGGAGAGGCTCACAAATGCAAAAGTATTTAGGACCCACAAAAACCACAATGTGATCCTGGTCACTTAGCCTCTATCCATTTTATAGAGTCACAGTTGCCAAGCCTTTCCATGAAATGGCTGAGATGGATTATGGACTGAAATGTCTGTTTCCTCTTTCTGCTGCTGAGTAAACAGTAAGGCATTAGAATCTGAATCAGCTACAGAAAAGCAAGCCACCAGGGTTCATCTGAGGAAGGCTCTCTGATTTGAAGACAAGAGCCAGTGCCCCTGATTTTCAAGGAAAGCCGATTCCAGGATGATACACAAGCCACAGAGAAGTAAGGGGAACACTGTAGTCTCTGGGCCAGGCCCCTTTGGAAGATGGCATGTTCTGAGATGAAGCAGGCTTGGGTGACTGCAGAGACAGGCACCAGGAGTATCTCTTCTGCATTTGGGGCAACAAGGAAAAGAGAATGTTTGCACAAACTGCCTTGCTCAGTAGCATCCTCTCCATGGCAATGTGAGTTGTTCCTCTGATTGCTCTCTGATGCGTAGCTTTAATTGTATCTTTGCTTTTATGTAGAGAATAGAATCCTGTTCCCAGGAGGATGACTGGGAAAACCCACTGCCAGTGTGGAATACAAATCGAGGCCTGCAGAAATCACTGAGTAGGCACAGGAAGAGATGAGCAAATAAAGAAGTCTCCAAAGATCTGGAATTTAGACATGAAGAGGTCACTGTCCCTCTTATCCTAAAACGGGCAAACAAGAGTGACATTATTACTAGAAAGATGAGAAAATTGCCTTGGGTGGAGAGTGAGTACATGTTGATTCCCCAAAATGCTCTCACCCCCTCCCCCATTCTAGAGCTTCTCCAGTTCTGAGACATCGAATACCACTGTTGACATAAGAACCTGATTCTTTCATCCATTTTAATGGACATTTCTACACAATTAAGCCCATACTGTACAGTCACTTTGTAAACTGCCCTTTCAAGTGAATTTCCATCTTATAAGCCTTTGAGGGGGAGACACTGCAGTAGAATCCAGGCATTTTCTACTTGAGGGAGCATCAGAAAAAGGCTCCAGCAACCAGCACTCAGGCTGACTCCTGGGAGGAGAAATTGTCCAATCCTGTCTGGGCTATGCTTCGCCTGTGAAGCTGAAAGACACACTTGCTTCTAAGGTGGGTGTGTGAGAGGATTTTTGCTAAATCTCTATAACTTTTTGTCTTTTCCAAAATTGCACAACAAACCAGTATCACTTTCATCATCAGAAAAACTATTTTAAATAGTTCTTTCTGCGCCTGCCTCTGAATCAGCTGCAAAAGAGCAAGGCACTCATTTCTCACATTCCCTATATAAGAAAGGGAGCAATCACCATGGAAGACCATGTGTATGTTGCCCGGGGGACAGGTTACAAAATGAACAGCCTGTACCTGGGTTATTCTCAAAGAATATTCATTCATCTTGTTTGTGAGCATAACCTCCCATTTCAGGAGTCACTGAGAACAGATTAGGGCCCAAGTCTTCCCAAATCATCTAAAGGGGCTAAAATGTCTTTTCTGTTCTGCTTGGTTAGAGCCATTCATTAGGCACAGGGGAACCGTACTTAGAGAACAAAATATACTTGGGGTCCACAAAAATGTATTTATACACAATATGTATTTGTCATTATACTCACACAGTAGTAAAAGGTTTTTCTATTCCTAGAGGAATGGAGGAGACCCATGTGGACAAAAGTGCCTAGAACCCACAAAAAAAACCCATAATGTGGCAGGTCACTTAACCTGTGTGTAGCTTCAGAGATTGCAAGCTCTTCTGCAAATTCATTCAGTTGGACTACACGGGCAACACACCTTTCATCCCTCCCCTCCCCTTCCTCATCACTCAGCACACTGAAAACCTAAATGAGAATTAATTTTTGACATGAAAACAATCAGAATCAGGGTTGAATTTAGACCTCCACAGCACAAGTAGGTAGATTAAACTGTATTTAGCAACAGGCAGAAGGAATTGCTGCTTTAATTACCTCTACAAATAACCATTACCACATCAGACGGGTAGGCATGTAACTTCAGACAGTGGCTTGGCATGTACCCCTTTTCCTAGGAATAATTTCCCCCTCATTCCATAGGAGACTCTTTATGAAATGTGAGTGTCCCCTTTCAAAATTCCAGTCCCTCTTTTCAAATTAGAGTTATAAATAAGTAAATACAATTTGCAAACCATTTGATTACATCCCTGTACTTTCCCAAGATTCCCTGAGGAGGCACTTATACCAATTTTACTTCATTAAATATTTAAATAAAAACTCACTGAAGTGAATCATGGGACAAAGAGGCATTTATTAGGCACGCGCTTGGGCATAGCGCAGCACTAGGCTAAGATACTGGGCAAGTGGAACATTTGCTCCCCATAGACCAGGAGTAGGATGGTGTGACCGAGTCCTAGAGGAAGGCGATATTGGCTTCAAGGAAGGAAGATGATCCAGAAACCATCCATTTTAATAAGAATTCCTTATTCAGCAGCAACAAATAGAACTTCATCTGGAACCAGAACTTAAACAGAACCAAGCATCAGAACAGCAAAATTCAAATCATAGGGTCTGGGATCTACTCGGTTCTGAACCACCAAAGAAATGTCTCTGAGTTCAGATTCTCCCCTGCCCCCCTAAAAAATATTCTGGTACAAAAGGACTCATTTGAATTCACTTTGCTTAGGAAACTCATAATTTTCACAGACAAACATTTGCTGAGTGTGGAACCATGCCAAAAGAATGTAGAAACACAGAAAACAGTGGGCTTAAATAGATCACCACCCTGTAGGGCATCCACACTGAATGGCAAGAGAGTGATCCCAACAGCCAGTTCTGAATTAGGTGTTTAGAGGAGAGAGTGGCAGGGGGAACCCAGGAAAAAGCATGTGGTACACTAAAGCTAGGCTGCCTCTGTGGTTAAGAGTACTGGCTGCTCTTCCAGTGGCTCCAGGTTCAGTTTCCAGCACCCACTTAGCATGGGGACAGGGGTTACCATCACCTGTAACTCCAGTTCCAGAGGCTCTGATAATCCAATGCCTTCTTCTGGCTATTCCAGGCACCTAGTACACATATGGTACACCGACATACATCCAAACAAAAGATTTATACACATACAAATAAAAGAGATATTTCTAAATCTTTTGGGAGGACAGTTTAGCTAAGAAAATGTTTACTGAGCACTAGCAGAGATTACCAGTCACAGTGGTAAGCCTAAGGACCAGCAGTTGTGGGAAGTTGTTGCTATCCCTAGACCTGAGAAGGCAAGCATTAAGTAAAACCAGTGCACTACAACCCCTGGAAACAGTGCTTCTGGAGACCCAGAAGAACTGCATGTCAAGCCAGGTGTGGCAATGTGTACCTTTAATCCCAGCACTCAGAAGGCAGAGACAGTTCAATGGCAGCCTAGTCTACAAAGTGGGTTCCAGGACAGCAATGGCTACACAAAGAAACTGTCTCAAAAAACAAAACAAAGAGAATTGCATGTTACTTGGAGTGGAGACTCTTATCTGTAAAACCAACACCCCTAAGACTAAGTCTGGAGAATCATAAGTGTGAAGCCAGCCCAGTCTGAATGGTAGAGGCCATCTGAATATAAATACATAGGCAAAGATAGGTGAATAGTGGTCAGAAGAAGAGGCACTAGATTGGAGCAGCTGCTGGATATCCAAGGCAGGAGACTCAGGTTCAGAGCTTGGGAACAACACCTACTCTCTCTTCCCGTAGGCCAAACCCACCAGATCCTGAAGACCACCAGAGAGTCCAGAAGCTGCAAGACAGAGACTGCTTAAGAGTGGGCTTAAAGGACAAAGAAGCTCAGCCCAAAACACAATATTGCAATTCGACTATGTATGGGCTTTAAGAGAATGCAAAGATTTACTGGCATGAAAAGGAAAACGGAAGTTATCATGGGCAGAGGTAGCTTTTGCAAATATAGGAGATTTGACTTTTTTATATATAAAGAGAGGGGGAAGTATGTGCAGAATGTATTTCCTTAAGTGGAATCAGGCTGTAGCATTAAGACATGTGGAGGAAGGGATATAAGCCATGGTCTCTCCATCTTGACAAAGCTGATAAATCTTTGTTTGGAGGGCTAACCTGTGCTCTGTAGGATGGCTATCAGCATTTCTGGTCTCTGCTACCCATTTGCTAACAGCAGCTCACAGCCTGTTGTGATAACCAGAAATGTGACTCTAGGTCACCCTAAGGGATATCAAACTGAGAACCACTAAGAAAGGAAAAGGACCATGATCAGAAAATTGTTGCACTTTATGTGAAATGTGAGTGTAGACATGAGAAGCTAAAGGCTTAGATTAGTGTAGAACAGAAGGACCAGCAGGAAAAGGACAATGGTCCAGACTTGATTACAAACAGGAAAAGATTCAGGTTGACTTTTTAGTGTGGCATGGGGCAACAGGATGAATGCATCTCCACTGGCACACTGGAATTGTCTGGGGCTAGCCTGAGGAAAGATTATGCATCCTTTGTGGACTTGGGAATCTGGGACATTGGGCACATAACTGAGATTTGAAGAGGGAGGTGGGACCAAGGTATAAACTTAATCTCTACAGAGGAAAAACCTCTCTCCACATGAAGGCAGGTAATTGTTCTTGCAGAAGGAAGGTAGAGAATACTGAAAAAAGTGTTTCAATTTATTTTATTCTTTCTTTTCTTTTCCCGGGGTGGGGGAGGGAGTGTTGTGCATATTTAGAAGATGAATAATGTGATATAGGAATAGAAAGTCTGGGGGCAGGAAAAGCAGGCAGTTTTCTGAGGGAGGGTAGTGGCTGAAGTCCAGCGCCTGCCCCGCTTGCTAAGCCATATGCTGAGGGGCGGTGTCTGCCTTGGGACTACCTTGTCTTGTATAAGTAAGGTTTCATATAGGGCAGGTCAGTTCTTCAGAAAGTCAAATCAACTGCAAAAAACCCACAAAGAGCCACATTCATATCCTGCACCCCACTGTGGTAGTTAACAACACACACACACAGACACACACACACACACAGACACACACACACACACACACACACACACTTCAGGTCCTTAAGCAGATTCTGATTAGGTAGCTGTTTTCATCTATGAAGACCACTCTGCTTTTCCTAAATAGAAGAATCTCAAGAAAAGACTACTCAAGGAGATATGGAGGGGGGGGGGCATGTCCAGGACCATTCATGGTAGCAGTGCTTGTTGTCTTGAGAGTCCTAGAATCTCTGGGGAAAGATGATAGATCTCTTCTTGTCAGCCTACCAAAAGGCATGCTATGACAGGCAGAATTCTAAGGTCCTGCCACAATCCCACATGCTGGGGTACACGCTCAACTACTGTCATCAAATCCATCTGAGTGTGGCAGTGTCCATGAATTCAATGGACTATCGCTCCTGTGATTAAGTATATGTGCCAAAAGAAGGATCATCCCAGTTGGTCTTAGTCACATGAGTCTTTTAAAAAGGCAAGAAGAGATAGAAGATGCCTCTGCCTGACTGGAAAGCAACAACAACCAGGCTGTGGCTTCTATAAGGAGATCATATCACTAAGATCTGAAGATGGCTTCTGGGAATAAAAGGAATCTCTCATCAATAGCTGGCAAGAAAACTGACCTAAAACCACAAGAAATGGAAATCTGCCAATAGTCATTGAGCAGGAAGAGGACCTTAATTTAAGACCACAGACACCTGAGTCTTGGATGGTAGCCTATAGAGAGTCTTAGAGATCAGTAGCCTTTCCCTAAACTCCTGTACCTTAGAAACTGATCTGATATTTTTGGTTGTGAGCCTAGCCTTTAAGGCTAAACCATCTCTAAAGCTGATATACCTAGTGGGTAGAGAAGTGGGAAGAATCTGGGAGAAATTAGGAGAGAGCAAAGAATGTGATCAAAATATATTGTATGACACAATGTTTTAATTTAATAAATACCGATTGAAGAATAGGGTATTTTTATATTAAGAAAAAAAAATGTTATTACTTCATTAGCAGAGTCCAGTTTTTATGATTTTATGTGATTATAATCTATACCAAAAGTCTGTTTGTCATCTCTAAATTATAATTGTCAGGACCACAATTATAACTTTCAGAGTTCCGAGTCCTCTTTTGAGAATGTCATAGTGTAGTGGGATTATATTGTTACATTGTGAATAATTGTCCCTTCTTCACTAATTGGTCAGAAGCAGACAGGAAGTATGGGTTGGGCTACCAGGCTAAGAAAACTCTGGGAACAGGGAGAGCAGAGCAGAGTTGCCAAGGAAAAGCCAGAGAGACACCACGATGAGATACCAGCAGATACAGAGGAAGGAAGTTAAAATGCTGCTCTGAGAAAAGCTTCTGAGAAAAGGTACCAAGCCCCATGGCTAAACAAGATAAGAATCATGGGCTATTTTAAGAGTAAAGAGTTAGCAAGTTATATGCCAGGGCCCTGGGTCAATCAGCATAAAATTTTAAAAAACTGAGCTGATTTTAAACTGCTAAGTTTGCAAAAGAACATGAATGTGCCTTAACTGGAGTTAATCCACACAGGGTGCATCAACTCTGAGATGGACCGATGTACCCCACAGCCAAATTCCAGTGGGATAGACCCGAGCCAAGGTCCTGATTATGATCCAGCCATCGTCAGCTCCATCTCAGCCTCACTGTGACCCAGGCAACAGGTCCTCTTCCATCTTCCTATGAAATAATACATGCAGGATCAGGAAGGAGAAAGTGAGCTTCGGTTGGCCATGCAGGAGGGGAAGCATTTCTGCGCTCATAGTGTTATGCCCGCATCTAAGAGTTCCCATGACTGTCAGAGAGGCTGGACATGCTGTAACATGCTTGAAGATTTTATTGTTACATACAGGTTCCAATGAACCCAAGTCGACAGGCTTGTTCTCATGCAACAGAAGGCTAAGAACCCAGCTGTCCTGATGGGCGGGGTTCTTTAAAGAAAAACATACATAAACAAGATGCGACACACGTTGGCGTTCCAGGATTGGGCAAAAGGGGGTACAGGTACAGCAGCTATTAGCTGTGTCCTTTGGCTCAAATCCAACTTTTGAATCCATCAAATGCCAGTACACTGCAGACCTGGGTCCTGCCCTCAGGCACCAAGGCTTCTCTGGAACTGGGCCCTGCCCTCAGGTACCAAAATGCTGATGAATTCAGGTTCTCACAATAGCTAGCGTAGGTGGATGGTAGTTAAAATATAGCTATACTGGTGGTGGCACAGAGACCAGTGATTGATCATGTTTAGGATAGGTAAACTTTAGTACCTAAGACCAGCTAGACAGACACTGGACTCCTATTTTCCAGAATATTCTCTCGGAAGGAAGGAAGAAAATAGTGGTAGACAGAAAAGAGGGGGATTCTCACTAAGTCACTGAATATTAACAGTGCTGGTTTTGTACTCAGTTTTATTCTAGGACCCCAAAATACATTAATAAAACAAGCTAAAAGGTCCCATATATTCCTGTAGGAGAATATAGAATGTTAATAAAACAAATTTTTGAAAACGTGTAATATTTGATGTGAGGAAAGGAAAGGAAATCTTGAAAGGGCTAATGTATCCCCTTTAAATGGGGGTGGTCAGAGATGCCCCCCTTTCTGAAGGTAACTTTTGGCTATGAGCTTTCAGAGCTGAGGGGTTAGCTGTGTGGACATCTGAAGAGGCTGCAGTCCCAGCAGAGGAAATGCAAGTGTATTTCTGAGGCAAGGGTGAGTCTGGCTTTCCTGAGAACCAGCATGGCCAGGGCGGCTGGAGAGATGCGAACAGAGAACAGGGGGGTTGGGGGAGTCTAAAGGGCTCTGGACCCCTTTGACTTTTACTCTGAGTAAAGTAGGAGACCCTTCAGAGTCTGTGGAGAATAGTGACACTATCAGCCTTCAATGCCCAAAGGATGGTGCAGAAGCCACAGAAGAGCAAGAAGGGGGAATAAAGAATTGGACTAGGAAGCCATTGCAGTATATAAATGGGTGCTGCTTGCTCAGATGAGGGTATTGGAGGTGTTCAGGTGGTGGGTGACTTTTACAAACAGATCAAAGAGAATTTGCTCAGGATAGATTTAAGCTCTGAAAGAATGGCATTCATGAGTAAAAACACAGCCTTGAACCAGAACAACTACATGGGCTATGCTTACCATTACTGATGTGGAAAGACTGAAGGAGCTGGCTTGCAAGGGAATGTGGGGCACAAGGTTTAGAGGTAAAGGGAGCAGCCCTTGGTAGGCTCAGGAACACAGCTGGAGCGCTAATAAAAAGTTTAAGGAGGGGCTCAGGATGGAGACTTAAATTTGACATCTAAACCATGAAGGTGGGCAAGGGGTAAAAAAGGGTGAGTACAGGAAAAGAAATCCAAGGATTAGCCTCAGATTAAGGCGACAGAAGGAGGCTGAGAAGAAGCCACTAGCAGAGAAGGAGATTGTGAGCAGATGTCCTAGAAGCCCAAGAGAGAGAATCTCAAGGATGAGAAAGTGAATGACAGCGTCAAATGATAAGGATCCAAGACTCAGAAATGATGTCAATTTAACACAGGAGTCAAGAAACCCAGCAGGTGCAGTTTTGGTGCAGCCATGGAGATGAGACCCTAATTCAAGTACATACCAAAGAGACTAAGAGCCTAGAAGAACTTTGCAATATAGAGCAGCAGAGGAACTGGGCAGAAATGGGGGGAATGGAGTGGGGAAACTAGACCATGTTTGCAGACTGGTGAGGATGATCTAGCAGAAGGAGAAAAAATAAAATGGTGATGAAAAGGGTACAGTCAACAAGAAAGCAGAGGAGGAGTCCATTTGATCTGCCTACTTTAAAACGTTTAATACCTGACACATCAAAAGTCTGTGTGGATTCTGAAATATTATGAACACCCATGTTCAAGTATTATCACCACCCACTCCCAGGCTAGACCAGCAATTACATTTCCTATCCTACACTCACCTCTCAGAGAAAAACAACACCCCTCAATTTAAGGTTCTCTGTATTGTTTCATGTTTTGATTGACTGAGCTGCCTCTCAACCTCACCTCCTACAGACAGACGTCAGACTGCTCCGGACAGCATTGTGAGATTCCTTTCTTATATTTCATCTGGCACACACACACACACAAAAATTCAGGTTTTATCTATTCTATCACCAGGTGGCTACAGCTCTGTCTGATAAGCCCCTTCCTTCTGCATGAAAATCGTTATTCACTGCTGTCTGTTTTTTATGCTGAAGGAAGAGACCAGCGCATCCTCACAGAGGCACATCCACAACAGACCTCAGTGGCCACAGCCCAGGAAACATCAAATAGGTTTCTCCAGCTCCTTTTGTTTTTCCTCCTGGAAGACACACTTGCCAACTCCCACACACACACACACCAATTCCTCCCATGCTGCTAGTCAGGCTCCTATCCAAACACCAAATGCCCCCTCCACCAAGGCCTTGGGAAAGCAATAGATAGCCAGTGATGAATTCCTTTCATCCCTAGATCTCACCTGTGGGTGAGTGGCTTCCCAGATCATCCAGGTGTGCAAGCACCTGCAGGATTTGGACAAAAACAGCAGGACAGACCCTTCGCAAATGACTGGCAGTGGGCTGTGAGAAGCCTTCTGCATACATAAACCAAAACCCCTGCTTGCTCACCGAGGCTTGAAATTGCTTTAAGGAGAGACAACGGCAACTGCTTTCATCTCGCAACTACAGAAACCTTTGAAAGCCCTGGGTGAAGGAACTCATTGATTCTAACTAATGCATACTACTGCATAAACCGGCTGAAAGACTGAATGGTTGTGACCAGATCTTTAGGAATGGATGTGACGTGACAAAAGAATGGCTGGCCACTGTGAATCTTTCCCTGCCTCTAAAGTAATAATCATCTTCAAATCAAAAGACCCAGGAACTGCGTTTGGAGCTACTGCCAGGGATCTAGCCATACACAAGCTACCCCAAGCTTTGAGCCTGATGTTATTCTACAGTGAAGATACTTCATTGCCTT
This sequence comes from Sigmodon hispidus, assembly GCA_004025045.1. Classification (NCBI taxonomy): domain Eukaryota; kingdom Metazoa; phylum Chordata; class Mammalia; order Rodentia; family Cricetidae; genus Sigmodon; species Sigmodon hispidus. The sequence continues at coordinate 11,615 of PVIH01002938.1, forward strand.
GTGTGCATAAAAGCACCCATCATATATGACCACACACTGCAGGGAGAATGCATATTCTTTCTTGCTCTGTGTCCCCTCAAGCATTGTGGACTCTGCTTTTGCTTACCCTAGCTCCAGCCCCTTTCTTAATATAATAGATGTTAGGAAGGAAGATCTGGAGCTAGCCTGGATCTATCTCTAACTGATGCTCATCTTGGGTAAGTTGCTTAATGCTCAAGTTGTCTCATCTGAGAATGTGGAGGTAAAAGTGGCCGGCAGGATGAATTGAGTTGATGCCTGAACTGCATTCACAATATGCTCTGCCGTGAACATGAGTGCTGCCCTGTTTGCCAAGCTCCCCAAGGGTCCCCCGCACCTGCCACTTTCTGCTGTCATGGCACTCAGGCCTAGAGCCCACTGCTTCACCTCTGCCCAGAGTTCCTAATGCCCGTCCTGTCCCGATGGGTTCACCGCCACCACCACCCTTCCCCAGGCCTTTAGCATCCTCCCTCCCGCAAACTCTGAGTGTTGGGGAGTCTATGACGTCACATAGCGTTCCTGCTTACTGGTGGTCAGGCAGAGGGTTGCCCAGCGAGGAGGCACCGTGCTAATAAAGCCCCGCAGAGTGGTGCTTGCGTCCCTCTTGGTCCCGCCCTTCCTGAATAGGTCCTGCTGCTCTCCCCATCGCCAAGGGTCCCAGGAGCTCCCCACATCTCCCGCCTGAGACCAGGCGCTAGGAGTCACCTGAAGCCGGACAGCCTCTTTGGGAGCCAACCTGAGGTAGCAACCCTAGAGGAGGAGTGGAACGGGGTGGGGGGCGGGGGGGAAGCCCTGGCCATTCCATCACTGCACTGGACCTCTACCTGGATTCCCAATCCTTTCTTGCCCATAGGATAGGAAAAGGATGGGAGTATTGCTTTCTGGCCAAACTGTGGTTTGTTTGGTTGGCTGGGTTTTTTTCTAACCCAGAACTATTATATTTTTTTAATACTGTGTACTGTGGCTTGGAAGGAAACACAGTGGAATCTGGAATCTAGTGATCCCCCACTGCTTTTCCATTTGTAACGTGAAACACATTTGGAAAGACAGTTATAAGAACTAACAAGGGTGACTGACATTATAAACAGGTACTGCTCATTCATTTTTATCAATATTTCCTGAACTCTGAGTTCCAGGCATTAAGCTGGCACTAGAATTCTACAGTGAGCAAAATGCTGACCAAGCCTGAGGTAGGGTTTACAGCATATGGAGAAGAAATATGTTAATCAAAGAAACACACAAATCATGTCAGCTTTGAGCTACGTGTCACTGAAAGGGTGTAATGAAACTGCCTTGAAGGTCAGGGAAGAATTAAGCTGAGCTCTAAGTAAAAAATTAGCCTGTGTAAAGTAGGAAGCAAATTCCAAGTCAGAGTAACTGTATGTTCCAAGTCCACTAGTCTCTATTTCTAATAAGAGTAAGGATGTACAGTGGCTTGGTCCTGCATTCCAAGAACCGTTCATAGAAAATAACTTCCAGCATATGGAGTGTTTCATTCCTGAAACAAGACAACTTCTATAACTGAATCCTGAGACCACACCAATAAAACCAAATGAAATTCCAGAAACAAACCCATAGGTAATACTTGACAAACCTATATTCTTTAGCATCTAGCAAGTATGTGTTGGCTCAATGTTCTTCCCTAGGAGGTGTGAGGGTTTCGCTTAATCCAGCATTTGAGGGTTTCACTTAATCCAGCATTTATTGGGTTGTAAGAATTGGAGGTGAGCCCTGGAATGTATAAATGAAGAAAGCCTACCCAAACCAGAAGCTTTAAGAATAGAAAAGAACTCTGCAAAATGTTGGGCTAGTAGAATAGTAAGATGGGGTCAAATATTCTCCTATTTAAGAAATGAATAAATTGATCACGTTGCTCAAAAGCTGCCAAGTTGAGTCTGGATAACTGAGAAGCTAAGATTCCAAAGCTCTGTGACTCAAGAGTGCATGGAACTCCTGAGAGTAAGTGACAGTGCAGAAGCCTTTGCTCTGAACTTCTGCTGTGTTGGACATTACTACGAAGGTAACATCACCCCCACCTTGTCGTCCAGGCTTGAAAACTAGGTCTTATTCTAGACTCTTCTTCCCCCACCCCTCCTCCTAACAAGCCCTGTATCTCCAATCTCCTAATGGCATCTCCTCTCCCTCCATCCTTTCTAGAGACTTGAAGCTCTTGTGCCCAAAGAACTTGCAGGTTCTCCTATCCAGGCTCCCTCCCAAAAGTCCCATTCCACTCTCTTTAACTCACTGTGAAGCTACTGGCCAGTGTGTTTCAGGGTCTGACAAGAAGAAATAGCACCACCTAATTTTAACAAAGAGGGTTTATCATAAAAAAACAAAATCAGCACCAATGAGTGTGAAGTAATGAAGTAATGTCTATAAAGAGATAGGGAAGAAGTGCAGTATCCAGGGATCACAAATATAAGGATCAGCCCTGAGCTAGACCACTCCAGAAAAGACCAATCCAGAGATTTTTGCAGAGTTGTTGTGGCTACACTTCCCTGAAGGTCAGAGAAACTGTGGAGATACCACCCAGACAGAATTGACTCTCTGAGATGTCCAAGAAACTAAGAGTCGGTGACTCACTGGCAACCCTCTGTTACACAGAGCTTCCCAGGAAGGTGCTAGCATGTGTTAGCCAGCTTTACATCACTATAACAAAGTCCTTGAGTTGATTAACTTATAAAGAGACAAGACTTATTTTAGGTCACAGTTCTGATGGTTCCAACTCACGATCAAGTAGCCCTCTTAATTTTACCCTCTGACAATAGCACCACATCATAAAGTCAGAATGAAGAGTTGTAGCAGATCAAGCCACGCATCCCCTAAACCAGGAAGCAAAGAGAAAAAGAATGTAAGATCCCATTATTTGCTGGGGGCAAATCTCCCATTAGGCCCCACCTCTCAAAAGTTCATGCTCCTTTTAGTAGCATCCCCTGGATGTCTTTAGTTCTTTAACACATAGATTTCCAGAGTTATTTACCAAACCATAGTACAAACAAAAAATGCCAGCTATGGGTACCACAGGCATACACTGCAGCAGTAACTGACTCAGAGATGGCATAGACCAGATGCTAGAGACGCTGTGCTATAAGGTCCAGAGCTCTAAATGCTGGAGATATTCAGGTTGTTTTTGGAGTCCAGCAAGAACTTCAAGAGAAAATGACTGCCCTTCCCATGTCCCTCCAATGTTCTGTACGGGCAAAGCTTAGTGTGAACAGCTGGTAGAAGGAAAATATTTAAAGGACCTATTTCCATTTTTGCTGAGGCAGTGGAGGATGGCTTTGGAGTTGAAAGGCCGTGATTTGATGGTCAGTATATCAGCAAAATCTGACTGTGTGACCCCGGCCCATAAATCATCTCAAGGTTCTCTATTGCCTTTGAGGTACAAAACCTCAGAATGGCTTTTATATTCAGACCTTGAGCTGTTAACAGATCCAACCTTAGACCAAATCGGTCCCCGTTCATCCACCATTATCACAGTTACTAAAGTCACCAGCTTCTAAAACCTCCAAGCTGTCTTTCTGGACTCATAAATTTACTCTTCTCTCTCAACAGTAAACATGTTTACTAAATAATTGCTCTCTACTAGGGACTGTTCTAGAGGATGGGAACAGAGCAATAAACATCCCAGCCCTCCCTAAATCTCACTTCAAACATCACCACCAGTCTTTAGAAACTATGCTAACCTATCCCTACTCCCTTGCTCTACCTAGTGCAGGCATCTTGACATTTACCATACTTGTACATGTTTTTCTTCTCTTGTGTATTTCATCCTGGCTGCAGTTTCTTCTCCCCACCTCCCCTCCTCCCACCTCCTCTGCCTCCCCTCAGAAAACAGCAGGCCTCTAATGGGCATCAAACAGGGCATAACATAATAACATCAGGCACATCCCATCACATCAAGGCTGGATGAGGCAACCGAGTAGGAGGCAAAGGGTCCCACAAGCAGGCAACAGAATCAGAGACAGCCCCTGTCCCCACTATTGGGAGTCCCACAAGAACACCAAGCTTCTCAGCCATAACATATTTGCAGAGGACTAGGTCAGACCCCGGCAAGTGCCCTGATTTCTGTGAGCTCCCATGAGTCCTGGTGTTCCTCTGGTGTCCCTGACCCCTCTGCTTCCCCCATCCTTTCTCCCCTCCTATGCAGGATTCCCTAAACTCCCTCTAATATTTGGATAAGGAACTCTGCATCTGCTCCCATAAGTTGCTGAATATTATGCTCTATTTTAATCACTGATCTTCCTTTTCATCCCTTCATGAATTCAAAGTGTACGGCCTACTTATTTCTGTATTCCAGTGTTTAGTGTAGTTCCAAGAAAACACACAAAGCTGGATTGGATTGATGGCTTTCCCAGGATCTAATAATTAAAGCTATGCCCATGTCTAGAATCCTGTTCTAGCAGCTAAGAGAGTTTCTTCACTAGAGCATCTGTCATTTGGGATGTTAGGCTACACCTTGCTATGAAAGACAATAGCTCTGTGTGGTGTGTGTGTGCGTGTGCGTGTGCGTGTGTGTGTGTGTGTGTGTGTGTGTGTGTGTGTTATGTTAGAAAAAAAGTGCAGTGTTATAAATATGGAGAATGGAGAAAACAGGAGAAAAACATAGTCCTAATCTTGTGTTATAAACTATTGTATATTCAGTCAAGAGTTTTTCTTCCTGTACTTCAAGTCTCTGAATCAAAATTGCTACAGTTACACCAGAAGTAGGAAGAACACATAGAGTGAATGGTGTGAAGTGTTTTTATAGTTCACTCATAGAAAATAAAAAATACTGCCTTCATATACTTAGATAAAAATACTTTCATCATATAGAAAAGGCAAGACTAAGGTGACCACAAATAGGTATACCAGATCCCCAAATTGGGAAATCACATTAGCCAACTTTGGGAAGTGCATGGCAGTCTATGAACAAGCCATATACGCCTAGCATTTGGAGGCCATGATGTGAACATGGAGGGACTTTTTGAAATATGTGTGACAAAGGTAGGGATAAATTGAAAGAAGCACCTGTCCAGTTAAATAATGCAGAACTTATGGCTTCTAGCAGGTACCACTAGCAAGACAGACATGCAAGTTTGGGAACTTGAGAGGACAAAAAAACTACTCAAAAAAAAGGATGTCAAAGGAGCCTGCTCTTACCAATACTTGTGTTGGCATCCAAAAGGTGCATCTGCTTGATCATGGATTTGGCCCAGGATAAAAGATCCAGGCTTCAATAATATAAAGCTGGAGAAATAAACAAATCTAATATAGATAAGATAAATTGTGGAGAGTTTAAAACATTTCTTTTAGGCAGGGCCTCACTATGTAGTCTTAACTGGCCTCAAACTCCTGGGCAATCCTCTTCTCCCTGACTCCCTAGTGATGGGATTACAGGCATGTTCCACCACATCAGGCTTTGATTGGTGGAGATCTTGAAAGTCACATGGAGTATCACTTTGATTATACACAAAGTGAAGATCCACTGAAGGTTTCTGAGGGTATGTTGGGTGGTTTAGAACATCGATCTGACAACTTAGTTTCCTAGCATTGGAGAATTCATAGTATTAGAACTCATCTGCCCATTGGTTCTTGTAAGGACCCAGTGAGATGAATAATATGCAATAGCTTCACTGTGCCTGCCCTATCTGAGTATCTCTTCATGTGCAGCAACTGTTAGAATATGCTTTAAAAGACAATGACAAAAAAAAATCTCTGAGTGTAATATTATGACTTACTCTGACAAATGTCTTTTGTTCTACACAAGATGCTAAGAATAAATTTTACATGATGCAAATGAAATTATCCAGGATATCTTAGTTATTTTGGGGAACAGGAAAACATATTTATTTAAATTTGGAGCTGTTCTGAAGAAAAATTCTAGGCATCTAATTCCTCCTTCAAGGAGAGATAGTAAGGTACAGTGTGGACAGCAGTGAACTCTTGATTCAGTGACATTTTGATTTAGCATAATACAACCTGTTACCCTCGGATGCACCATTTCTCCCCTTTATACATCAGTCCTGAAAGCACTGAACTATATTAGAATTTAAACTTATTTATTATTGTTTGGAAAGATGCTTGTTTTTATTCTCCTAATTGAAAAAAAATAGCGAAATACACTGGATTGAAATAGGGACTGAAAGAAAAAGATGAACCCAAAATGATTATGATGTATGATAGCCAGACAATTGAGAGGGTAAGAGAAGTCTGTTAAGAATGCTTTCATAGGTTAAGAGAATGCTACCATAGGTAACTGTTATGTGGAGAATTTATAATTGTTTGGGAATTGTCAGCATAGAGTTCAAGTTAGTCACAAAAGTGTTGACTCTTTCCCAGCTAGTATATGGTAAAGTCTAGGAGTTCAAGTCTCAAGTGAAAACAAAATATTTAAATACAAAAACCTGTTTAAATTGGTGTGTGTGTGTGTGTGTGTGTGTGTGTGTGTGTGTGTGTGTGTGTGTGTGTGCCAGTCTTCATATCATGCTGTGAGTGAGGAGGTAGGTCAGGAGACAGCTTCGAAGTCAGTTTTCCTCCCTTCCATCTTTATTTGGGTTCTGAGGATCAAACTCAGGTTGAAGGCTTGGGTGTCAGGCCCTTCACCTAACCATCTGTAACATCATTTAGCTTGAAGGAAATTGGTCCCAGAAAAGGAATGTTGGCCAGAGGGAAAAGAGAATACACAGAGGAAAAGTAGCTTAATAGTGATGGTCTAAGAAGTGATGATGTCATCTATCAACAGTGATAAAAAAATATGTAGAAGCAATAACAATAGTTCAAAAGGTAGGAAAAAAATATTGAGTTAAGGGGTGGAGAGATGGCTCAGAGGTTAAGAGCACTGACTGTTCTTCCAGAGGTCATGAGTTTAATTCCCAGCAACCACATGGTGCCTCACAACCATCTTTAATGACATCTGGTATCCTCTTCTGTATACTGTATACATAATAAATAAATATTTTAAAAAATATTGAGTTAAATTGTCATAAGTACTTTTACTATCCTAGAAGTAAATTAAAGATAGACTTAATAAATCTGAGATGCCTACTGTAATTTTTAAGGCAACCTGTAGAGAAATAAATAATGCATATCTCAAAATCTAATAAATGAGAAAAATTAAATAACTAAAAACATTTAATTAAATTTAAAACTCAGAAATATATTGTATAAATATAAAAGAAAAAGCAATATATTGAAAAGTATAGATATAATTATATTTTTAAAATAAGTGATAAAGTTGAGAAATCTTCAGTAGTTTTTAAAAGCTTATACTTCAAAATACAAAGTTTTGAAACATTATGCATTGTGAATAAAATTAACAAACTAAAGCTGACAAGCCAGGTTAACTTTAAAATAAATATTAAAACTATATGTATAAAATATATAACTACATATAAAAACTATATGTAATAATAAGTTATATATTTAACAGCTTGAAAATTGAACCAGGGGGCTGGAGAGATGGCTCAGTGGTTAAGAGCACCGTCTGCTCTTCCAGAGGACCCGGGTTCGATTCCCAGCACCCACATGGCAGCTAACAACTGTCTGTAGTTCCAGTTCCAGGCAAACACCAAGGCAAATAAATAAATAAAGTTTAAAAAAAAATTTTAAAAAAAAGAAAATTGAGCCAGTAAAAATGGACATAACTAAAAGAATAGACAAAAATTATCATAAGACATGTTTTTCCCACATTTTTCCCTTTTTAATTCTTTTTTTTTTTTTGAGATGCAATTTTGCTACGTAATCCAAACCTGCATCTTCTGCCTTTATTTCCCAAGTGTCACAAATGTGCTCCACTCTGCCTAGCTCGGATGGAAATCTTACATCTTCCAGGATTATTCAGAGAGTAGCAAACAGAAAAGAAACTCTGATATCAAAGATTTGAACTGCGTCACTAACCCTCTGGATATATGCAGAACATGGCACTCAGCAAGAATAGACTCAACTTTCTTTTCATGCACACATGGAATATTTACCAGAACAGTCTAAAAGAGAGACATGGATGGGACAGGCGATAGGATTTAGTGTATATTTTGGTATGGTTGGTATATACCCAGTTATCTGGTGGCAGATTCTTATGGATACAGGTGGGAAGGCACGAACACGGCAGAAAGGAGAGGTAGATAGCAGGAGACTCTTAAGGGCTGTTTCTGTGGAGAAAAGAATTTTATTGTCAGATGAATATGGTTATGATTAACAGAGGGGTTATGGTTATAATGACAGAGAGCAAGAAAAAAGAGAAGAAGAAAGGAAAAAAGAAAAATAGAGAACTCTTGAAAGGACAAAGACAGAGAGAGCAAGATACACATGGGAACCTTGCTTTAAAGGGGGCCTGACGTCAGAGCTCAGAGGAGGGCGTGGCTTGACGTCAGAGCTCAGAGGAGGGCGTGGCTCTTAGGGACTAACAGCAGGATACATTAGAAAATGTATCTTTAAAGCGATGGAAAAGACACATGAGTAGCATGAACTACAGCGCACTTAGGAACTAAACACAACGCAGATAAACAAGTCCGCACAAACATTTCCAATAGAACAAAGTGTTTCTGGAGGGAGCAATCAATTTTTTAAAGTGCAATAGAGACTCGTGGAAGAAAATGTGTCACCAGAAGAACCATTAGATTTAGAAACAAGGGAGATTGCTCACTTACACCTGTGAAATTACTGGCAGTCATCCAACGAAGATTTTCTAGAAGCTGAGGAGACACTCTGCAGAGGGAGGGAAGTCAACATGGGGGCAGCCTGAGAAGCCTGGCAGGGAAGAAAATGAGATCATTTGAGATGTAGTGAGATCAAAAAACAATTTTTAAGGAGTGTAGATCGTGACGTACTTAATGGAAGCTCTTCAATGGAGATGGCTTGAGTGGCATTTTCCTGAGACTACAAAGGCATAAATGTCATAGTCTTGTTCACTGGGCCTTGTGCAGGATGAGAACTGAATATCTGAATGCTGGAGGAGGGAACAGGAGACCTCGGGACACACTGAGGGTGGCAAAAGGGTGTAAATTCACTCTGACACATTGGAGCTAGGAAGTGATCATGTCTTCTGCATCGAGAAGACGGACAATCATTGGGTGGGAAGCAGGCTAGGGATGCATTATGAAACTGAATTAGTGTCACTGGGGAGCAGATGCTAAGCTGAAGGAAGCACTTAGTAGGTCAGCTACTTAGTAGCTATGATATAAAGTGGGGGTTCTTGGCAGTGGGTGTGTTATTGTAAAACTTAATGTTTCTTGAAATGATGATGGAGCAAGGCTTCAGGAATAACCTGGGTCAAATGTGACTGCCAATTCTATGAAGCCTCACTTGACCCCAGCCTAAGCGTCAGTAGCCCACTTAATATGGTAACTAAGCTTGTACCACGTGGGCCTCTTTACAGTGGCTTACTCAGATTGCACAATCTTACAATCACATGAGCATTTCAAAATTTTTGTTCTTGCTGTTCCTATAAATCTAACAGGTGATCAGAAACATTAAAAATCCCATTGAAGCAACTTCAGTCTATTTAAACTCATTAGAAGTTGCACTGGCTCACGCCGAGTGCTACCCTGTGTCTACCTCGGGTCACTTACATTTTCCACCACTGTTTCTTTGTTCCTATTTTGTTCAGACAGTACCATGTGTCTGTTGGTCAGTGTGCTTACCTGGAAACTATTTCTTTGCCATCAAAAGAAGTTTGTCCACATTGTCAATCTGTCTCTTCATTTCTTCCTGACTTCTGACCAATGTTTTAGTTGTCATAAAAATTAGCAGCTAATTGTTTCCTTAAAAACCAACATTTTTACAGTTTGCTTTGTAATGAAGGTTATTGCTACAATGTTAACACTATATAAAGACTTAGCTTTTCTCAGAAATTGATTTCAACAATTACCACTAAGCTCTTTTTATCACGTAGCACCCTAAAACACTGAGGCAAGTTGTGGTAGTCTGAATGTAACTGGCTCCCATAATCTACATAAGGAGTGTCACTATTAGGAAATGTGGCTTTGTTAGAGTGGGTATGGCCTTGTTGAAGGAAATGCTTTGAGGTTTCCTATGCGCAGGACACTACCCAGTGTCTCAGTCAACTTCCTGCTGCCTGCAAGATGTAGGACTCTCAGTTACTTCTCCAGCACCATGTCTTCCTGCATGCCACCATGCCTCATCATGATGATAATGGCCTGAATTTCTGAAATTGTGAGGGAACCACCCCAATTAAATGTTTTCCTTATAAGAGTTGCTGTGGTCATACTGTCTCTTCACAGCAATAGAAACCTAAGGAAGACACAGTTTCCAAAGCAGAAGTTCTTGGTGCTTGACTTAGGAGAGATTTCTCTACCAACTCTGCCCCCTTGTAAATGTCATAACACACAGAAATTACTCATAAACACACTGGGGTGAGTCATAGGGTACCTGGTCCTTAAGACCCACAAAGCGGGGGAGGAAAGAACTGATTGCCACAGATGTCTTTTGATCTCCACCCTTACACCATGACATTTTCAAAAGATAAATAAAAATGGAAGTTTAAAAAGTTAAAGGTTTTCCAAGTGCTGTGGTGATGAGATGCTTTTCTACTAGTTTTCTGAGTGAGAAATCGGTTATGTTCCCACTGGACTAATTTACCTCTGACCTCAGTTCTCCTTGAAAGCCCTTAGCTGTGTTAGTATTCATTTCTATATTTTCATTGTAATTTTTATAAGTGATTTTTATCACTTTTGTGATTAAGATTTTCAAACCATTTTTAAATGTATTATAAACTTCTAACATTGTACTCTAGAGATCACTGACATGTTATCTAATCTGCCGACAAAGCAATGAAGCTGGCAAATTCCCTTGGGCAGATAGCTTGGTAGGGATATAGCAAAGGATTTCATCGTCACACTCAGTCACATACATACAGCTGGAACCACAGCGCCCTGGATTTTACTATTAACATCCTTTTAAAGTAGAATTCTCATCCATGGGTGAATGGGCAGACCAGGATGCCTATCGGGAAAACCCAAAGTGTTTGCGTACTTCTTGGGGCTCAGTGAGCAATGAACAGGGTGAGAAAAGTCCTGACTTCTGTCACACAGCTTTCTGTCTGCTCAGACCATGTGCTTGGATGACATCCCAAAAGTCTTTCTTGTCTTGTGATGTCTAGTTATTTTGTATCTTGTATAGTTGGTTTGGTACTTTTTTTTTAACTTATTTATTATTTATTTATTTATTTATTTATTTGCCTTGGTGTTTGCCTGGAACTGGAACTACAGACAGTTGTTAGCTGCTGTGTGGGTGCTAGGAATCGAACCCTGGTCCTCTGGAAGAGCAGCCAGTGCTCTTAACCGCTGAGCCATCTCTCCAGCCTCCAGTTTGGTACTTTTTTAGCAGGAGAGTTGACATCCTCCAGACATGGCTCTCTGGAGATTCTAACTGATATATTAACCAAACACTGTTAGATCTTCAGATTCATTATCCTAGAGGGAACCTCATGATTTCTTGCACAGCGGGTGTATCACCACAGCATCTTCTAATAGTTCTGCTCCTGAGCAGTACTTCCTATTCCTATTGCTCTTCCTATTCTTCTGCTCCATTTGGTCCCTCTCATGGTCAGACAGGTTGGTACAATAAGCAAGTCTGTGGGAGACATTTTGGCTTTATTTTGTCATTATGTGACTATTCTTTCATTATTGACCTCTGGCTGATGTAACTACAGTTGTTCAGTTGTCACAAATGCCTCTGTATTTTTCTAAAGCCGTGGTTTTCTTAGTGTGGTTTTGGAGACTCCTGAAAGACCCTGACTTTGCGGGAGGAGGGGTAATCTGTGTGGTCAAAGCTGGCTTTGTGAAAACACGGTCTTCATTTGCCTTCTCCATTCTGAAAGTACACGGCAGAGGCTCCAAACATGACACTGCCAATAGAATATGAAAATAAACTCTCTTCATTAGGCCAGACATCAAGGTATTTGGGGAGAAAAAAAGCACCCTTCGCCACCTCCCCAAGCATCCTCTATAGTTAATTTTCACTTTTTTAAAAAAAAAAATGTTATTTATAGTAACATCTATTTCTGTTTTAAATACAATTAAATTTTTCAGTTTTGATTTCTAAAATAGCAAATGCTGGTAGAGTTAAACCATTAACAAAAGCAGTTGGGAGGGAAATGTGAAAAATGGGGCAGGGGGATCAGAGAAGAGAGAACAGGAGGAGATTTGATTGAAACACATTACACACGTATGAAATTCTCAAACAATTAAAAATTATTTTAATAGACCCACACAAGTTAATTTTTAAAAGCAGAACCTTGATCTTTTGAGGGCTGGCAATATGGTTCAGTCAGCATTTGCAGCTAAGTCTGGGGATCTGAGTTCAATCCTTGGGACCCATGTGTTGGAAGAACAGAACTGACACCTGCAAGTTGGCCTTTAACCTCTACAGGTGCACTGTGGCGCATGTGCCCCGCCCCCATAAATAAACACATTTATTCACAAGAGACATTTTATTGTTAGAGCATTTCTATTGCAGCCTTGCCATAATCTACTTGGCACAGTTATGTTCTTTTGCTGGTTTTCCCAAGCATTTTTAGATTTACAAATATTAAACAGAGAGAAGTACAAGTTACAAATAGTCCCCTCTGTAGATTCCTAAGTTAATTATATTTCAATTACTGAATGATTCGTGAGTCTTTTAAAAGTGTTGAGCTAATTAATAAAATTTATAATATTTAACAATATTTTTTTCTGGAGCAGATGATGAACCCAGAGCCTCTCACCTGCTAGGCAACCACCCTACTGCTGAACTAAAACTCCAAGCCAAAATTATTCTTTACAGCAAAAAATAGTGTAGATGAAGTGTTAAGGGAGACTGTGGTCTGGAGACTGCAGCAAATCAATTTTCAAACAAGTCAAGTTGAAGCTTTTGAAAATTTGAGCATTGACATAAGAGGAAAATTTAGAAAACATTGAATGTAATAATTAAAATGGTAGTACTTCAATATAATTATTCCAAGAACTATATAATTGAAATATTTTGAAGTGTTTTATGATGTTAAAGTTAAATTTTATTGACTTGTTTGTATTATTTTCCATTTTAGTTTTTAGGAGGAAACATTTGTAATTTCCATAAACAGTAATTTTAGAAATCCACTAAATGTCTGATTTGAAATTAACATCAAAAGCCAAACTAGCCAGGCCTGTGGATCTGTAATCTCAGTTCGTGGGAAGCAGAAGGATCTTGACTGCCTGGCCAACTTGTTAGGGTTCTGTGCATATTATTGGCGTGTTTGCATTTATCTGGTTATCTGGCAGCAGGTTTCTATGGATGCAGGTGGGAACTCGGGAACAGCAGAAGGGCAGTGGGGGAAGCAGAAGACTCTTGATACCTATTTTTAGAAAAGAGAAAAGAACTTTATTGTCAGATGAATATGGTTATGATTAACAGAGAGGTTATGATTATAATTATATATATAATGGTTATGATTATAAGCAATAAGAAAAAGAGGAGAAAAAGTAAAGGGAGTTCTCAAGACAAGAATGAGATGCAGATGCACGTGAGAACCTTGCTTAAAGGGGCCTGCCATCAGAGCCCAGGGGAGGGCGTGGCTCTTAGGGACTAACACAACCTAGACTATTCATTCCATGAGATGATAAAGCTTTGTGGCAGAGCCCCAGCCTACTCTGTGAAAGACCCTGCATTTGATTCCCCAGCATAAAAAGCCTAGAATAAGGACATGATTTAGTCATAAGTGAATAAATGCAAATAATTAGAGACATAATGATGGCTTATGGAAGCATATACTTTGTTACAAAGAAAGAATGTGAAATTTTAAGAGCAAGCTTAAAAAATACTTTGAAACACATATGCACCAAGATTGACACTGATAATAAATATGTCACATTTAAAGCAAAAATCAGATTTACAGAGATGGTTTTATTGTCATGTACGACAGGGAAAGCCTATGTGTGCCTGGTTGCAGGTGTTATGCATAAAAGTTTAAGCACACACAAAAAAGACAAGAAGTACTGAAATCTGGAAGTTTACTGACTGTGCCAAACAGCATCCAAATATAATCTCAACTACTGTATCCTTGTAAATGGTTGTAAAGTTTCTATCACTATAAACTGTTTACAACCACCGCTCTCTCACTGTACACCTGTTATCCATCTCCACCGTGGTAAGGAGCTCTGCTTCGGTGAGTAAGAAGCAGAACAAGATTTGATGCAAAATGTGTACTGTCAATATTTGCAGCTACTCAGGTTTTCTGGAAAAGCTCAGCATAGTCTCAAGAGGAACTCTGGCTTAGGGTTTGACTAGAAGAAAGGGAGACTATTGGAACAGCAGTAACCTCCCCAAAGCAAAAGGAGAACCGAAGGTGTTAAGCTTTGGAAATGTAATTCCTTAGGAAATAGGCACAGTAAATAGTGTTAGCAATAATGGCAGGAAATGTATAGTTTAGAATATGCATAAATGATGGAGAGCCTTGACAGTCTGGGTCTGATTGCTGTTTTGTGAGCAGGGCTTTCTGGTCTGTGAAAAACAGTCAAGAAGATGGATATGACCTAGGTAGGATGGACAAGAGAAAGATACGAAATGAGGATACCAAGATGGAGGACAAAACAGTGGGTTAAGAAGAGCCAGAACAGAGAAAGAGGGGTGGAGACAGAGAGGGATAAATTGGAAACATATATCAAAGGAACTATCAATGGGATTTAGTGAGAGTCAATAGACTGGAAAGACCATATGGCATAACTTCAGGGCTCAGAGGCCACAGGACTGAGCAGTACTGTGTTCAGATTAATTGAGTGGTCTGCGGATGCAGCTCAGTAGTGGAATGCTTGCTAGCATGCATGAGACCCTGGATTCCATGCCCACACACACACACACATACAACACATGCAAAATTGGGAACGGATGCATTAATATGTTTTTCAAGAAGATTCCAAAAAGTCATGAGCCCAGATGCGAGGGATATTTGGGGAAGATTGCTAACCCTTGTTTAGGAGATGGAAGAGGTACAAAAGGAGACAGAAACAGTGCTAAGGAAAACAGGGACCCAAGGACAGTGTGTGGCATTAGCAAAAGAGACTGAACAAGCAAGACCGGCTCAGTTAACAGGCTACTTCCTGCACTAGTTGGCACATGGGCTCAAGCCCTGTCTGTCACTTATTAGTTTATGTTATATTCATTACTTTGCTCAGTTTTGTGATAAACTTTCTGACCAAGCGACTTAAGGACTGAAGGGTAGATTTGACCACAGTTCCGGGGAGTCTGCCGTGGGAAGGCAGATGCATGTGCGTGTGGCTGCTAGTCACGTTGTATCTGCAGTCAGAAAGCAGAGCTGGATGCTTTCTTTTTATGTAACTTTGAGACCCCAGCTCAGGGAATGGTGCTGCCCACATTCAGGGTTGGTTTTCTGTATCCGTCACCCTAATCTATATAATTCCTCATGGATTAGCACAGAGATTTGTCTTCAGGCTGATTCTAGATCCTGTCAAGTTAACAGTATCAACCATCACATACATCATTACAGAAAACATACTCCTTTTCTTAGTTTAATCATCTGGAGAATGATAACATCTACCTCTAGGCTGTTTTTGAGAACTAAAAGTGAAGTTGTATTTTTAATACCTAGCATGATATTAATAAGAAATTAATAGATGTGATTGATTACTTTTAAGGGAACAATAAAAAATAAAAGGAGAAAATGAAAATTATTTAAAAATACTATGCTCTAGGAAAATATCATGAATATTAAAAAATATACAGCTGATAATTGGTGGGTTTAGATCTCAGCACTCACAAATAGAAGTCCTGTGTATTCCTCATCTCTGAGCAGAGACAGGAGGATCACTGGGGCTTATCAGCCTCCAGCCAAGAAAATGCAGCCCCAATTTTAGGAAGAAGTCCTGCCTTAAAGGAGTAGGCAGAAAGTAATAGATGAGATAGATGAGTACATCTGATGCCTTCTTCAGGCCTCCACACATGCACATGGGGGACAAGTACCCTTGAATTCACACTCACGTGCGCGCACACACACACACACACACACACACACACACACACACACCTTTTTTTTTCTTAAGATTCTGTCAAAATATGTGAAGACAGCAAATGTTGCAACCACCATAGTAAACAGCCTCTTAGTTCCTCAAAAATGTTGGTTCCACTTACCATATGACCCAGAAATTCTACCTTAGTTATATACCCACAACTTGAAAGCAGGAAGAATTAGATATTTGTACACACAGGTTCTTAGCAAAGCTATTAAAATACCAAAAAATCCCACTCCATCAGCCTATTATAAATGCCCATTGACAGATGAATACATAAGCAAAATAACCAAAAAGGGTGGTTTGTTGGTGAAATGTTATGAATCCTAAAAAGGATGGTGATTTTGGTACATGCTGCAGCATGCGTGAAGCTAAAAGACATTATACTAAACAAATAAGCCAGATCTAGGAGGACAAATGTGCATTACTCATGTATATAAGGCACCGAAAAGAAGTAAAATTCACAGGGATGAGAAGGTAGAATTGTCAGTGGCAGAGGCAAAGGAGGACTGAGCCTTTCTGTTCAATCATAAGTGACTGAGCTAACTCTGGAACTGGATGGTGGTGGCTTCACAGCAATGTGAAATTATATAATGCTACTGAACTGTATGCTGAAAATGAATAAAATGGTAAATCTAATGCTACATATTTTACCAAAATAAATTAAGATACATAAAAATAAAAAAATCTAAGGCCCTGTTATTTACTAAATAAAATAGGTTGAAAAGTCATCAAAAACAGTCTCCAATGCTACCATTGGTGGCTAACAACTGTAATCCCAGTAATTGGAGGTGGAAACAGGATGATCAGGTGTTTAGAGCCATTCTGGCTACAAAGTGTGTTTGTACACTGAGCTACATCAGACCCTGCCTCAAAACCAAACAAAACTAACTTGCAAGAGTAGCTTTAGGAAACATAGTTTAACATAAAAAATAAAATGTACAATATAAATATAAGTATGTGGTAGTTTAAATATAATTGCTTCCTATGTGCTCATAGGGAGAGGCACTATTAGGAGGTGTGGCTTTGTTGAGGAAGGTGTGGCCTTCTTGGAGGAAGTGTATCACTGTGGGGGTGAATTTTGAGGTCTCCTTTGCTCAAGCTATTGCTCAGTGACATAATCTACTTCCTACTGCCTTCTGATTCAAAATGCAGCCAGCACCATGTCTGCCTGTACACGCCCATGCTCCTTGCTATGATGATCATGGACTAAACCTCTAAAATTTTAAGGTGTCACCTTAATTAGTTTTCCTTTATAAGAGTTTCCAGGGTCACAGTGTCTCTTTATAGCAACAGAAACCCAAGACAGATATAAAAACAAAGAAATACCTAGGCAGTTGGCTAATCTGGTTTACACCTGGAAAATTGCTAGTAGTCTCAAGACTACTCTTGTATCTCCCTGATGACACCCTCTCTCTCTCCTACCAGGGAAACTGCCAATTTATTATCCCCAGTCATTATTATAGCATTGAGAAGATCCCTAGCATCGAATGCCCTGCTTTCCCCCTGGGCACTATGAAACTCACCCATAGTGACATACCAATTCCGGACTGGTCTATCAGCCCTAATCACTGTTGCAATATGTAGAGGATCCCAGACAATGTTCTGCTTTCCCCTGGGTACCAGGAGAGTCCCCCATGGTGATGTATCCCCATACTCAGGGAGAATAGCACTGTGATCACAGTAGCTGAAGACTCTATCCTGATACAGGAAATCTTTCTTCTAAAGTGACTTGCTTCGAAGTCTCTTTATTTTTACTAGTAACATCTAAATCAACTATTAATGGATTGGCTGTTTCTTTGTGTCTTTTGACTTTGCATCTTGCTGTGTCTTTGTGGGCTTTTTCAGGTATAACTCTTCTTAGAGCTTAATAACCAGTAGATATCTGTGTTTAACGGGCACATTTAAGGCTATTTCGTTTTGCTGTGGTTAGATATAAGCATGGATTCTTTTCAACTGTCTTATTAGTCCATGTTTCCTAGGAGTCTTCTCCACCTCATGTTTTGCCTTGTTTTGAATTGAAAGGTGGGTTGATGTCGGTTTTTGTTTTTGTTTTTTGCATGTTTTTGTTTGTTTTGTGGAAAGGAACTGTGTGTGTCCTTAAATTCTGTTTCTCCTTTTTACATATCTAGTGTTTACTTTTATAATCTTACTTCTATATTAACTTATGAAAAGTATTAGTAAAATATATGCACAGTTGGCTTTTTATGAAGTCTAAAATTAAACCTTTTCTTTATCCTCCTCTTCCAAATGAAAAAGTAACTAAAAAGTAGTGGAATGCCACCAACCTAATACCATAGTCACTTACTCTCTTGGGGTTTCCCAACTAGGCATTGTTGTCATAGATCTAAACTTAAATCTTTCCTGTGACTTCACACTCTTGGGGCTGTTTCTCTTCACCACAAAAATCTATGAAGACAGTGCTCAGCATGTAACCCTACAAACAGACTGGAACTGTGTTCTCACACAAAAGACCCACACCAAAGATGATGTGCTTTGTGGAGTCTCAAGCGCAGGCCAGGAAGGGAGTGTGGATTCTTAGCTCAGTCACTTGTTTTTGGTGGGTTGAGCCCTGGACTGTCCCCTCTCTGTGCTCCGCCCATATCCTACATTTGAGTTCTTTCCAGCCACATTTGCCTCCAGGTCAGCTCAAATTCTTGGGGTTCCCCATTCTGGATTCTGTGTCACCCACTTGATTTGGCATCTGAAGATTTCTGTCTTTACTGCAAGCTCAAACAAGGCAATAGAAAAGGTGCTGGATGAGATCTGTCCACCATCTCAGTATCTGGAAGTTGAGACATTTTAATCCTTTTGAGTCTGTCTCTTTCAGAGACATTAAAACCTTTATTTATTTGTATAGAGAAGTGTATTCCATCTGTAGATTTTTCATGTTTTGTTTCAGTATATTATATCCTGGAACTTTGTGCATGAAAAAATGTTAAACAAGAACACACAAGTATAAAGAGTGGTTCATCAATTGTTTAATAATGACCTTAATTTGGAAAGAGCCTAGGGTCAAATCATAGAGGACGACACGGGGAACCAGTTTTGCTACAATTCTCTTTTAGTAAAGTATTAAAGGAATATAAAAAGGTGTTTATGATTCAGTGCTGGATAAACTTTCTGTAACCCAATATTTTTATTTACACACACACACACACACACACACACACACACACACACACACACTATACATATATAGGTTGATTTTTTTTTTCATGAGAAAACATCCATGACTTGGGGAATAACATAATTAGAGAATACTTTTGTTTACTCCTGCTCGCCTCTATTTTTTAAGTACTTGTGTTTTTTCATATAAAGAATGATTATTTACAACACAGTGTAAAGATTAGTACTCTACGTTTTAGACTGCATCTGTCTGGGCTAGCCAACCCTCCAAAACAAGTGTTACCTCGAGTTATGGGGATCTCTTGTTCCAGACTGCTACCTTATGATTCATGATTGCTGATGACTCAAATAAAATTCCCGTGTTCTGTTTTGTCGTGCCTCTAGGTCGGCGATCAATGCCTCAGACAGACAAGCAAGTATGTATCCCACCGGAGCTGCCCGAACTACTGAAGCAGTTTACCAAAGCTGCCATTCGGACCCAGCCTCCGGATCTCATCCAGTGGGCGGCCGAGTAAGTTGCTCCTCTCCAAGGGCAGGAGTGAAGAAAGAGGGTTTGTGGGTAAACTGAAGAAGTTGACAGGACCGCAGTCAGGCAGAGAGGGCTGTTAAGGAGAAGCTGAGCTTTAAAAATCCACACATAAATGCATCAAGTAGGGCGATGATGGAATGGCCCTTCCCTAAACCTGTAGCAGCACGAGGACAGTAGGCCAAGGGTCCTGGAGCAAAAAGGACCAGTTAGCTTCTTACCAGGTCACGCTTAGCACACGCCCACCTAACCCATTCTTGCATGCCATCAGCCTGTCCTGGTTGGAAGGGGCTTGGAAATCTGACTTGCAGCTCAACTCACCTTTCCTTGGTTTATGTCTCAACCTGTTCTCCTTCTCCCCGCTAGATGGCAGCAGTACACCTAGTGGAGCGTGCGCGATCTCGCAGGGAGGAGGAGGTGGGCTCCAAGCTGGTTCTCTTGATTAATGAAACACCTTTCCTTCATGGCTGTGCAAACTCAAACTGTGCCAGAATAAAGACACTTTGCATCCTTCCTGGGGGCGTGGGGGGATTATTTTTTTTTACTGATTTTTTTTTAAACTGATCTCTCCCCTCTGTTTGAAGACGTCCGTGGTCACATGGTTTTTGAGGCAGAGCAGGGTGAGGAGGTCAAGTTGGGCTCTATAGTGTTCCTCTAGCACACTGGCTCCTTGAAGGTCCCGAGAGACTACTTAGTGGGAGACTACACAACAGGGGCTGAGCTCACCGTGGCCACTTCACATAGAAAGCCCCTCAACTATGAAATTGCTTCTTGTACGTGCCTGCTGGAAAGTGGCCAGCCTTGGTGCCGGGGCTGGGAGCTAACAAGACCTTCCTGGGTCCTTTTCTACCTGCTTTTCTTGCTGGATGATTACTTTCTTAGTGGTGTCTCTGTGAGAAGATTCTTCAGACTGTAGAGGGGAGGGGCTGGAGATAGAGAACCTGGGGTGTGAGTAGGTGTATCCAGCAGGTGGTGGAGACAAGTTGTGAAGCCCTTGGGAAGACATGAACTTTCCTGCTCTGAGGCTGAACCAGGAGGAAGCCATTTAGAATAGAATGTAGAGCCCTGGTGCTTTTAAATGCCCTAAAGGGAGTTGCTTTGCCTAGTCATGAATCCTGTGTCGTTTGCTATTTTGAATCGTATGTATTACCTCTAAGATTACATTTTAATGTCAGAAGACTAATTTCTTTTGGCAGTCAGACAGATTTTGTTTTATGCCATATGATTACTTAAAACTCCATTTTATTGTTCTTGTGCTCCTGAGTTATAAGAAAAATGACATTTTGTGATATTGTCCCTGACATTTACGGAGGAAAACTTTCTACCATTGTAGCCTGCTTGCTCCATATTGTATGATATGCTATACATTTTTTAGACATCCATGCAAGATCAGTTTGTACTTCAACAGCAATGAAAAAAAGCATGACCTGAGAATACTCTCCATCACATTTAGACATCAAAAGCATTCACTGGATAATTTTCTGTGGCTTACAAACTTGTAGCATTTTAGCAGATGAAACACCATCAAGGATCTCCAAGATAAAATAGGTATTTAATTCATCGTATGCAGGAAATTCCTTCCCTGTGCCCCAACAAAGTAGAAGCGAATTTCCCGACATCAACAGGGATATGTCAATTTGTCCTGCAGCAAGCTTGTGTGACAACCTTAATCTGTACATCTGTAACCATGGAATCATTCTCCTGCAAATGAATCTCAGAGATTTAAAGGACTGAGTCCAGGGGTGCGGTTTCATTTCATGATCTCTGAACAGTTACTAAACCAACAATGCCAACTCTGTTTGGAGGGTATCAAGTGTAACTTCACCCAGGCACGTCTGTATAATGGGGTGTTGCTATCCCTGCCGTTTATATGTCCCTCATCTGGCTGTAAAGTCAGAAACCACAATCCCACTCTGTGTGTCTCATTGTATCCTCTCCCATCCAAACTCTGGTCTGCCTCCAAAGGGATCTCATGTATAGTCTCAAAAACATCAAAGTATCCCTACAGCCTGTCCTGCTGACGACTGCCAGCCAGGGACTAGAAGTTTCTGTTTTCATCCATGTCTCTTTAGTTCTTCCTGGGCAACAGTTAGCTCCATCATGTATATTGATGCTAAAATATCCCTTTAAAATACTCCCTCTGTATTGTATGCTACCTGGTTATGGAGAAAGTAGTGGACTGAGGGGAGCAGGAAGTGACAGAAGTCTGTGATTCAGGGATAATAAGACTTTTGATGAGGACAGAACCGGGCTCACCTCCACTTCCTGTGGCAGGCAGATTATTTCTTTTTTAAAAAAAAATTATTATTTTTATGTGAATTGGTGTTTTGCCTGCATGTATAACTGTGTAAGGGTGTCAGATCTTGGAATTACAGACAGTTGTTAGCTGCCATGTGGATACTGGGAATTAAACTCAGGTCCTCCGGAAGAACAGTTGAGCCATCTCTCCAGCCCTGGCAGATTATTTCTATATCATGCAATCTTGAAATAGGACTTGACCTATCTTTTATATCACTCCCAAGCAAAGTCCAGCCCGCTAAGCAGTGACACACAGCGGGGATATTTAACGGAAAGTTCCCAGGGGGCTGTTTCATATGTACCTTATCTAGTTCTCTTGTCCCTCCCTTGTGCCTTGCCAGCACTTATCTCCCTGGCTGAAATCCCATGCAGACCTCACTATCGCAGGCCAGAAATCCTTCCTCACTCACCCCTGGAACATTCTACCTGCTCCTGTTTTCTTATAAACACCTTCTCCCCACCTACCAAATACACACATATAGCTATCCTATAAATGTGCTAGGTTCTCTGTGTTTGTCTATGTGAATAAAACACTAAGAAGGAATGGGGGGGGTGATTGAATATACCTCAGGTAATTGCATGCCAAAGTTTTGTTGGCTGTTCCCATTATTCTTAGAGAAAAGAAAACTTTTTGATTCCCTAAGCATTCTTCATTCTTTAAAAATAACACAATCAGACTTTTTCCATATGCAAACAAATTAAACACAGTAAAATATCTTTTTTTTTAAAAAAAAAAAAAAAAATCTACTCACTCCTTCAAAAGAAAAAAAAAACATATCCAGAGGTCCCTGAAGCGTGGGACCCTTCCTCTATCCCCTATCCCTCTTCTTGCAGGTATTTCGGGGCCATGTCCCGTGGAGAGATTCCCCCAGTGAGAGAGAGGTCTGAGCAAGTCACTTTGTCCAACTGGGCTGAGCTGACGCCCGAGCTGCTGAAGGTCCTGCATTCTCGGGTATGGAGCATTCAGGGATGATGTCGAGACTGGTGATGTGGTTAGGCATGGGCCACCTGTACTTCTACCAGGCAGTTGACCATTAGCACTACCCCAAAGTTTACTAAATCCTGGCCTGAAAGTGGGCCTTCCTTCAGAGAAACAGGAATCAGTATAGTAGAAAGCGAATGATGGGCTGCCTCCTGGGGTCATCACAGATTCCCCCAGATCTGGGAAGGTATTCAGGGGCTCCGTGTAGTGAATGTTGCATGTCCTAGAGAGTGTAACAACTCCCTGTTGTTTCTAAGCATCTCCCTGATGGATCCAGACCAGGAGAAGTCTACCACAGTCTGGAGAGGAAGGACATACTCTGTCTCTCACCATTATAGGTGCACACACAGCCCAGCCTTCAGGGCGAAACCTCCCAATGCCCACACATTCTCCTGGGAATTAGCCTGTGAATGAAAGAAGAGACTGGCTTGAGAAAATCAATGGTTTGGCCAGTTCCCCAGATACAGCTGAGCAGCATGATGCTCCCCACATTAGGAGACAGGATAGGGCAGGCTTGGCTGACTGGGGACCCATTGGAGTTTGTGGTCCAGAGGCCCTAGCAAAGTGTTGGAATGCTTAGTGAGGGCATCTGTACCCTCACTGCTAACGGCCATCCATCCTTTTTAAACCCTCCACTTTTTAACTGCCAGGTTTCCTGTGGAGTGAACATGACAGAGTTCTCAAGTTCCTGGGACCAAACAATGTTACCATCCACCCTAAACTCTATAGGTCAGCCATAGGATACCACCACTCTCTGGGAGACAGAGAGGGCATGGATGAGACTCAGTGCAGAGAGTTCTGCGTAGTCTGGGAGAGACACTGTCATTTTGTTTGTTTTTCAAGACAGGGTTTCTCTGTGTAGCCCTGGCTGTCCTGGAACTCACTCTGTAGACCAGGATGGCTTCCAAGTCAGCAATCTGCCTGCTTCTGCCTCACTTCTGCCTGGTAACAATGTCATTAGAGGTCTCAGACAAGCCTCTGATGCCAGATCTACCTTACAGAAACAACCTAAAAACAAAACTAGAGACCATAAAGGCATCATTAAAAAAATTGAATGTTAAATAAATAAATGGAGGCTGGAGAGATGGCTCAGTGGTTAAGAGCATTCATTGACTGTTCTGAAGGACCTGAGTTTGATTCCCAGCATCCATATGGCAGCTCACAACTGTAATTCCAAGATCTGACACCTTTACACAGTTACACATGCAAGCAAAACACCAATTCACATAAAATAAAAATAAATATAAATAAAATGTACTCTTAATGGATCTCCTTACCAAAATTCTGGTATCTGAGGCTTACAATTATTAAAACTATATCACAGACTCACAAAGACAGCTGTCAGACTGGCTTCTTTGACCTCTCTAGCCCTCCCCCTGCTCCTGGTGCTGGGATAACTCAGAGCATCTCGTTTGCCATCCTCATATGTGTTTGTGTGTCCTCTGTCCTGAAGGTTGGTGGCAGACTGATCATCCACGCAGATGAGCTGGCCCAGATGTGGAAGGTGCTAAATCTCCCAACAGATCTGTTTAACAGCGTGATGAACGTGGGTCGCTTCACAGAGGAGATCGAATGGCTGAAGTTTTTAGCCCTTGCTTGTAGCTCTCTTGGAGTTGTAAGTTGGCTTTTTGTGTGCGTCGTGACTCCTAGGGCAGCGGGCTGCAATGCCTCTGAGGGAGTACATTGGTCTCCTATGGGTGAGGCCCTAGCTTCAGATCTCAGGATATAGAAAATAGACTTTGAAATGTCCTATAACTTTTCTCTGAGCTTGGAAGGACAATCCAATCTGTCACCTTCTAGCTCTCCAGAGATGGTAAAAAGAAAAACTGCCTTTTGTGCCTTCCTGTCCCAACTGGGTCATTTCCAGGCTCAGTGATCAGAAGCAAGAGGTGGGGGGTGGGGGCTCTGCTGAGAGCTGGCCAAGTTTGCCTTTGGGTTATTGGTGATTTCCAACCATTGCCCTCAGATTAAGCTTTGGTCTGTTCTATCCACTTTGCTGGTGACTTCTCGCTGTATGATAAATCTTGTTTCCTTGTGGGGTCTACATACCTAGAACCCACACTGGTAGAGACCTTGAAGGGTGCTCGGCCTTATAGAAAATGGTTGGTAAACACAGCAGACATAAGATGCAGAAAAAAGAAAGCAAGAGTATTTTAAACATTTTTTAAAGGAATAGGAAAAAAAAGATTTTGATTTCTAGAATCATAATTACAGAGAGAGGAGGTTCACACCAATTCAGGCTTTTTCCAAATTAGTTTGAAAATTGGAAAAGCCATTTTCCTGTTTTGCAAGAAAAACTGCTGAATCCAGCTTTTTATGTGCATTTAAAAGTGAGGTATTGTCTAGATGGGCTCACTCTTATTAGTCCCTGATAAAAAACGAAAATAAATCAGAAATGTTTCTTTGAAAGTGAATCATCACTAATTTCTAAAGCCCTGAGATATATGTAAAAGTCAATAAGGAAGTCATTGCCTCTGTGTAGGCCAAAGATGAGAAAGTAACTTGAATCTCAAAACAGCCAAGCACGATCTTGGTCTTCCTTTTCAAATGTGCTCCAAACACGGACTTGGCATTTTATTTCTGTGTAAATTTAGCAGAAATATTGTCATCCAACTTTTCCCGTGGGTTTCTCCTGAGACTATCATCATAATCATTTCTCCAGATAGAAGCAAAGGGAGGACTTTGTGGTTATTCCCCCCCCCATTGTCTTTCATAGAAGCATTATATTTATAATGAATAAATGACTATTCTTTGGGGAGGGGAGCCATAGCTAGGTAAATAAGCTGTCACCCAGGGCTAAGCTCACATCGGAGGGGGGCACTCAAGGATTGAAAGAAAACACAAAAGAAAACTATTTTGAAATGCATTTATTAACATTTTATTAAAGTCTCATACGGTTACACATTATTAACAGGATGCTCTGAGACTCTCTCTCTGTTAATTCTGACCTCCATCTACCTCACCTTCAAAGGATTCAGTAGGGAACTAAATGAATTTGATCCATCTTAGCGCTTAGATTGGTGCAGCAGATGAAACCTCCTCCAGGTATCCGCTGCCTCTCTCCTTGCTCTTCTCCAATCTGGAGTGAAGGGATGTGGCCTCTTCTCCCATCTGGAGTGAAGGGGTGTGGCCTCTTCTCCAATCAGGAGGGAAGGGGTGTGGCCTCTTCTCCAATCAGGAGGGAAGGGGTGTGGCCTCTCTAGGCCCTCTGGTCTTCTCTACAGTGCTGCTGTCTGGTTACTCACTGCTTGTAGCTTAGGCTTTAGCATCTCATGGTTTGGTCAAAGCATCACAATGGTCCCCGTTGGCCCATCTCAGGTCTCTCTGGTGCTGCCCCTCTGCTGTTTACTGTACATTGTCCTCATCTGCTCCCTGACTCTGGTATATGCCTCTTGCCACTGTGCAAGATGTCTGAGTCACCCTCATCTTGTCTCGGTATCTCACGGCAGCCTGGAGGTGACTTTGGAAAAGCCACATTCCAACTTTGTTTGTTTGTTTGTTTGTTTTACACATCATGTACCTGGCAGGCTTTCTCTCTTGTGTCTGCATCCCAAACTGGAAGGAAGCCCTG
The DNA here is from genome assembly GCA_004025045.1 of Sigmodon hispidus. NCBI lineage: Eukaryota > Metazoa > Chordata > Mammalia > Rodentia > Cricetidae > Sigmodon > Sigmodon hispidus. The sequence goes on from PVIH01002938.1 coordinate 38,119, forward strand.
AGGTGAGCTGTATCTTCATCTCTTCCAAAACAAGGAAGTTGAACCAAATGTTCTTAAGGCCCCTCTTTTCACCCCTAACAAGCTGTCATTCGCTTATCTGTTCCCACCAAAACAGCCTCATGCCTTTCATGGCTCCCATCAAACAGCACCCAGAGGTAAAGCCAGCCTAGAAGTATAATCTATGTACCAAAAGTGCCTATGGATCCAGAAGCAATGCCTACATCTACCTGTGTCATATTAGAGCTTAATTGCTGGGCTGGTCAGTGCTGTAACCAAGCATTTTGTGTTACCTAAACTTGTATTTTGAAATCTTTAGTCCCCAGGAGATGGTATTGTGAGTAGGGCCTTAAGTCATGAGTGTGGTCCTCAGAAACAGAGACTAGAAAGTCTAAAGGATTGGAAGAAGCTGCTTGCACCTTCCACCATGGGAGACTACAGTGAGAAATCACCACCTACAAAGAATAGGTCATTGCCAGCCCTTGATCTTGAATGTCTTCACCTTCAGAACTATGAGCAACATTTCTGATTTATATTAAACCTCTGAATCTTAAGATACTTTATTATAGGGGGCTGGAGTGATAGGTCAGAGGTCCAGAGCACTGGCTACTCTTCCACAGGTCCCAAGTTCCAATTCTCAGCAACCACATGGTGGCTCACAACCATCTGTAATAAGATCTGGTGTCTGCTTCTGGTGTGCAGATGTATGTGCAAGGAGAACATTGTATAGCAAACAAAATCTTTATATAAAAACAATGCTTCATTACAGAAGCCTGAGCCACCTGAAACAGTCAAGGTATCACCGTTTACTGCAGGGCTTGCTGGCCATCCAGGCATATGTCCTTGGAGACCAGTCTGCTGGGAATTTTTTCTTCCTTTGCAAGCAAGCTATGGTCTTTTACCATCTGAGAAAGCAGGTTTTGCTCCCATTAGAGGAGTCTAATGCTGGAACTGTTACCCTAGTAGGCAACAGGGATAGTAACCCCAGTCTTGAGCTCTCTGGACCTAACATGCACTGTTCCGCATGCAATGGCTGGCAGACATGCATCCTCTTCCTGTCCAGCATTCTTCCCTCCAGGCTGCCATAATGCCTGCCACCTGCTGTTCCACCAAGGCTACACATAAAAAGGAAGGAATCATGTGTGGAATAAGTGTGTTCTGACTTTAAAATAGTCTTACATGATGTTGGAGACTGCTAGTATGAAGTATCCAACATGCATGTACGTGTATACACACACACACAGAGAGAGAGAGAGAGAGAGAGAGAGAGAGAGAGAGAGAGAGAGAGAGAGAGAGGAGAGAGGAGAGAGGAATCTGATGAGAATGTGAAGATCTGTTTACATTAAAATTGAATTTTTTAAAAAAGTTCCATTCCAAGAAATTATTTAGCCATGATTTTTTTTTCATTTCTTTAAAGTATTTTATAGTCTTATGAAGAGAGCTGGAGAGTTGGCCCAGTGGTTAAGAGCACTTTGTACTTGTACAGAGGACCTGAGTTCAGTTCCCAGAAGCCTCTTCAGGCCACTCACAACCACCTGTAGCTCCAACTCCAAGTGAACCAACACCCTAGTCTAGACTTTGAGGCACTTGCAATCATGTTCTCATGCACACATGCCCACACACAGACACACAACTAAGAAGAAAATGAAATAAAATGTCTTGTAAGTATGAGGATATTAGAATTTAAAGGCTTGTATGAACGATCAATAAACAGTTGAGGTTGAAAGCACTTAGTTGCTTACAAGGGCTGTGGTAACATCTTCCCACAGGCTGGTGGTTTACATAACAAGAAAGTATTGTCTTATATTCTGGAGAGCAGACAGGTCAAGGGCATGGTGTTAGCAGGTTGTTTCTTCTGAAGGTTCCTTTGCTGACCTGTGAGGAACTTCTTCCTCCTGTATAGTCTGAGTCCATACATCTCTCCTCTCATTCTCTACACATCTGTTATGATGAGCGAAGGTCCATTCTAATTATTTCATTGCAATTTAATTTGTTTTTTAATGGTGGGTGGCATTTTGATTTGGTTTTATGCTTTTTGACAGGAGGTCATTATGTAGCTCCCGGTGATCTTAAATGTCCATCATCCTGCCTCAACCTCTTGAATCCCTCAATTGCAGGTGTACACCACTGTATTTCATTCTCATTAACTCTTTAAAGGTCTCATTAACTCTTGGAATTCTCAGGTTTTATATCTTAGGACTTCAGCATAAGAATTGGATCATTAAGCATATAGCAGCAACCAAAAAGAGAAAAGCTAATGAAGTATGGGTACAGAGTTATTTTAGAGAAGTAGGAACTAGTATGAGTAAAATTATGCAGCTCAGCACACACATACATGCTGCAAATCTGCTCCAAACTGTTCTCATGTTGACTTCATCTCACACTTAGGCCTTACCCACATCCACCAGGAGCCTCTCTCTCTCTCTCTCTCTCTCTCTCTCTCACACACACACACACACACACACACACACACACACACACACATACACACACATTCCTTGCCATCTGACTACCACCTCATGTTAATGCAAATGCCCAGAACGAGGCTTCCTAGATTAATGTTTTCCTGGGGCTTCAGGAGACCAACCTGATACAGAGCTACAAACCTCAATAGTTTTTTGTTTTTGATTTTGGTTTTTTTGTTTGTTTGACATCTAATGCTTATTATTTTTAAACTATTTATGTTGAAGATTCTATTTTATAAAATGTTAGTTCAATGGAAATATAATTTAAATACTAACTCAAAATGAATAGTAATTAGGGCAAAAGGCCTTTAAAATTACTACCATTCGGTAAAACTGTCTCTAGGAAGATGAACCAAATTTATTCATGTCCTCCGAGGCCTGACATAAAAGAAGCACCAGCTAGACAGTCATTACATTCAAGGAGGGGATGGGAGCTGAGCATCCACGAGAGTTTTCAGGGAAGGGAGCTTTTCTGGCCAGTCATGTAAGGACATATAGCAGCTGCTTAATCACCCAGTGCACTTAGCTAACCACTTCTGACTCATACTTGTCTGATCCCTGTCTTTACACTGACAGCTTTAGCAAGCCAGCAAGTGTGTGTGTGTGTGTGTGTGTGTGTGTGTGTGTGTGCGTGCGCGCGCACGCGCGCGCACATGCGCATCACACCCAAATTAGATCATTTTTATGTGATAAATCTCTGACCCAAAGACAATCTGGGTAGGGAAGGATTTATTTTGCCTTACACTTCCATGTTCACAGTCCATCACTGAGGAAAGAAAAGGCAGGAACTCAGGTAGAAACCACAACAAAAGTGCTGCTTACTGGATTACTACTCACAAGTTTATGTCAATAGCTTTTTTATACAGTCTAGGACCTCCTGCCTAAGGATAGCGCTGCCCACAGTGGGCTGTGCCCTTCTACATCCTTCTTCCCACTAGCAATAGGCTGTATCAAGTTGACAGTAAGAACTAATCAGGACAATGATATATAGAGGATGATTTTACTGAAATGAATCCCCATGAAGAATGGGTTTTTATCTTGTAGAACTCTTATCTCCCTAGAAAGAATACACTTCTCTAACTCTCCAGTTGTAATAGGTTCTGGCCCAGACTTTCCGGGCCTGGACCAAAGGTTTAGTCTCACTCTCATCCCAGCTTTGCTTCAAATAATCACACATAGGCTTATATTATTTTTACACTGATTGACCTAGGGCCCAGGCATATAATTTGCCAGCTCCTTTATCTGAACTAACCCATTTTGTTTAGCCGTGCAGCTAGGTACTTTTTCTCAGAGCAGCATTTCCTCTGTGTCTCCTGGCAGCTCCGAAGACTCTGGCATCTGTGTCTGGCGTCTGTGTGTGCTCTGAGATGTTCCTGAGTTTTCTTAGCCTTGTAGCACCACCCACACTTCCTGTTGGCCTTTGGCCAATTAGTTTTTATTAAACCCATAGGCGGGACAAATATTTACAACATTACTAGCATAATCCTGTTACACTCTTCTCCTCTGTTATAACTTTACTCCTGGTATCTCTGTGTGTGTTCATATATAGTATTTATTATATATATTTAGATAGATAGATGGATATCTCTGAGATTTAGGAGATAAGGTTGGAAGGCAATAGAAATATTTCTAATTTTCTTTTTCTCATTTACTTACTATGCATGTATGCGTGTGTGTGCACAGGGTCAGAGGCTAGCCTACAGGGGTTGGTTTCTTCTAGAAAAAACTGGGAATGATAATTTGATGTTAAAAAGGATCTGCTAAACTTGCTTAGGAAATGCTAAGTTACACAAAACAGAATTTAGCTGAAGGAACATTCTGGTTCTCTTATCAGGGAAAGCATGATTCTGCCAGGCAGGCAGGATGCCCCTGGTTAACAGCTGCCTGGGAAGAGCAGCCTGGGCTAGCTTAAGATAACTAGAATAATCCTTTACACTGTAAATCTCCCCATTCATTCAAACGAACCTTGGAACATGTTTAATTACTCAAAACATAGCTTGGGACTGTGAAACTGCATAAACTGATGGGGATGTCTATTCAAGCCTGACTCCTTTCTGGGAATTAGCTAGACCTACTATTGCACTATGATTAAAGTTCTTCCTTTATTAGCCTCTGTCCTCAGTGTGATTTCCCACTGGGAAGGCGTGTGAATCCTATAACACTTTAACAGCTGAGTCCTGAGAATCAAGCTCTGGTCAGCAGGCTCTGCCCACCCGGACCTTTTTCTCACTGAGTCATCTCACTGACCCGAGATAGTGCTAATTCTACAGGATGAAAAGTCAATTCTCCTTTGAAGATTATTCTAATTAAACTTAACAAATATCCTAAAGTGTTTATCAGTTTATAAACTGAATTTCCTCCAAGAGTAAGATATCTGCTAATCAGTATATTTAGAATAATTGAGGGACACATGTTAAGCTTTCTGGAGTCTGGGATCATTCTCAAGCCAGTGATTTTTTTTTCCTTGAGTCTAAATTGATCTCAGGGATCTAGCCTGGAAGAGTGATTTTTCTCCTCTTGTCTTATGGTTTTCTAGACCATTGCCAAAACTCTCAAGATAGTGTGTGAGGTTTTATCCTGTGACCATGATGGAGGACCACCCCGGATCCCTTTCAGCACCTTCCAGTTCCTCTACACGTATATCGCTGAAGTGGATGGGGAGATCTCTTCATCCCATGTCAGCAGAATGCTCAACTACATTGAACAAGAAGTGTGAGTAAAAAGGACCCCGGACTGCGGCATGGGTCCAGGGATGAGGCTGCTACTCACAGACAGTTTCTGTCATAGGGTAGCTTAAAAGGCTTTGCATTTACTAGAAACTAAATTTTATTTTTTTGAACCTTGATATAATTTCCTGGACTAGCAATATAGCAGTACAGTAATCACCCCTGATGTTGACAGATGCACCATGTCACAGCCCCCAACCAGCCTTTTTATATCACTAGGGAAAGCAATGCTTTAGAATCTACTGTGTGGCTGAGCTGGGTGGCCCAGATAGGCTGGGTATATTAAGTATCTTACTGACATATTTTCTTTAAAAAGAAAATATTTTTTACATTTAATGATTTGTTACTTTTTAATGATGGGGGAGGTGGTAATCTGCATGTGAGTACATGTACCTTTAGAGGCCAAAAATGTCAGATATCCTGAAGCTGGAGTCACAGATGTGATGTGGGATGTCTTTTGGCCTATGGTGGGCACCACAGAAGAAAGAAGAGAAATTGGAACATAGATTAAAAAATTAAAAAAAACCACTATTGAACCATCCAGAAAACAACATATAAAATAACACAAATAAGTCACAAACTCATAACAAAACAAATTAATAAAAATAAATTAAGATACAAAAACTAACAATATGCCTGAACCTTAAACCAAACAACATAAAATATAAATATAAACATCTATATATTTCTTTAAAAGTTTAAAATTACTAATCTCAATAAACAACAACAAACAAATCCAAACCATAAAACTAAGCCAGCCAAAACCTTCTTTCTACACCACCAACGTGGCTGCTAGAGACTGAACTCAGGTCTGCTGCAAGAGCACTGTGCACTCTTAACCCCTGAGCCATCTCTTTAGCACCTCAACATGATATTTTTCACTTATAACAGGAGTCAAAGTCTTGATCCCCGTCATAAGAATCATCTGCATACCTTTCTGTTCTGAGGAACATAAGATACCTATTTGAGAAAAGTAGGGAAGAGTACAGGAGAGTGACCCAGAGAGGGCTTCAGAGGTTGGTTAGAAGCAGCATTCGCTGCATGTTAGAAGTCCAGAATCCAAGGTTTACCATGGCTTTATAAGATAAGAAATTCTGGGATGAGGCCCAGGAACTTGTGTCTTAATGAACTTGCCAGGTGCCTCTGGATTAGCTTAAGTTGACCAACGGATGAGGAAGAAGAGGTAGAGAAAGGAGTAAACAGAGAAGACAGCCAAAAAGAAGAGAGGGGGAGGGAACAGGGAGGGGAGAGGCAGGAGGTTAGACAGCCAAGAGTAAAGAAACAGGAGCCGGCAAGATAGCTATGCTACCAAAGCACTTGCTGGTCAAACCTGTGTGTGTCTTGATAACTTTCTTATTGCTGTGAAGAGATACCATGACCAAGGCAACTTACAGAAGGCAGCGTTTATTGGGGTCTTGCTTACAGTTCAGCTTAAGCTTCGTTAGAGCCATGACCATTATAGCCAGAGAGCATGGCCACAGACATGTAGCTGAGAGAATACATTTGATCCACAAGCATGAGACAGAGAGAGGGAGCAAGACACTGGGAACGGCATGAGCTTTTTGAAGCTGCAAAATCCACCCTCAGTGATGCACTTCCTCCAACAAAGCCACACCTTCTAAGCCTTCCTAAACAATTCTAACAACTGAGGACCAAACACTCATATTTATGGGGGTGAGGGAGACCAGAACAGATGGACAGACACATTCTCATTCAAACCACCATACCATGTAAGGGTAGAGAGAACCAACTCCATAAAGTTGTCCTCTGGCCTTCGCACATATGTCACACACATACAATAATAACATCTTTATAATGGAGAGAATAAGAGCCTTGGGGATGGCAGCAGTGAAGTTAATTTGAGGAATATATATATATATATATATATATATATATATATATATATATACACACTTTTTAATTGATTGTTGAAACTAATTCCAAATATCTGCTTTTTTCCAAACAGAATTGGTCCTGATGGCTTAATCAAGGTGAATGACTTTACTCAAAACCCCAGGGTTCGGCTGGAATAAAAGCACATTTCTGGTGGTTTTAAAGGAAGATAAAGAGGTGTACTTCAGAATAGCTGAACTCCATACACCATCCAAAGTCAATTTTCTTTTACAACTGGCACAGTTAATAAACAATTAGCCAGGAACGTGTGGAATTCAGGTGTAAAATTGTTGAGACTCAAGACTCTTGCATATGGTGTAAAGGCGGCAAGCCTTGGCTGCAAAACACATCTCAAATCAAAGCCAGATTGGATTTTAAAAGGCAGAGGTTGACAGATTTGATTGTGATGCTTTGTGATTGGGGTGTCATGAGGATCATAGTCACCACCTTCTGCTCATCTACTGTCCATTGGTCATCATCCATTCCTTCATTGATTTACTTATCAGTTTTTATGGAGGTATCAGGTTGCCAGGTAAAAGACAGAGAACCTAGTTGAATTTGAATTTCAGATGAATAACAAAAATTTGCATGGTTGCTTAGCTGATTTTGTTGAACTGGGCAATCCTAGGTGGGAGCTAAGGGATCCTGGGATTTGTAGGTAAATTAAATCCTTGTTCTTTCCTTAGAAAGCTCCAGTCTAACACTAAGATATGAGTGTAAGTCACTTTAAGGAAGCCTGAGAAGTACTAAAAGAACATTCCAGAATTAGTATTTCAAGACCTCCATTTCAATATATTCGTGTGAAACAGATTCATGTGTGTGATATGTCCCTTCAAAGAACATCCTCTGTATGAGTGCAAGTCCTTCTGGCCCATTCTTAAGGGATTTTCTTTATTGAAGGAAATAGGAAATGAATAGGTTGTGATTATTGGGGAGGGAGTGGGGTGCCAGAGGATGTCCAATTAGTAATCTTCTTTGATCACTCTCCGACTCTTAACTATTTTTGTTTGTTTATTATTTCACTTGGCTCTTTTAGACAGGTCTCACTTTGTCTTACTGATTGGCCTGGAACTCACTATGTAGACTAGACTAACTTGAATTTCACAGAACCTCCTGCCTCTGCTTCCTGAGTGCAGGGAGTAAAGGTGGGTACACCTCATCTGGCTTAGTTTTTGACTTATTTGGCTTAGTTTTGGTCTCTCACTGGAACACAGCACTCACTGATTGGCTAGACTGGGTGGCCAGTAAATTCCAAGCATCTGCTTGTGTCGTGATCCTAGGTTCCTAAACAACCCAAGCACAAGAGGTTACAGAAAGGCAAGATTTGACCAATCAGAGCCTCAGAACAGACTTGGGAGCTGACACTGAATATCAGTTGAAGCAAGTATTTAAGCACAAAAATCACAAACATTTGCTGCTAAGTTATAGTTAAAATTTTCACCAATCAAGATTTAGAGATTAGGGTTTTCTTTGAATGTTAATCATTGTCAGTTGACATACAAGGCAAGCGGTTCAGTCCAACCAATCAGATCCAAGCTTTTCAGTCTAACCAATCAGATCTAAGCTTTTCGGTCCAACCAGTGAGATCCAAACTTTTCAGTCCAACCAATCAGATCCAAGCTTTTCAGTCCAACCAAACAAATCCAACTTTTTAAGTCCAACCAAACAGATTCTTTTTTTTTTTTTCTGTTGTGAACAGCAACAACGTTTCTAGAGAACTAAAGACGCATAATGACTATTTCTATGGTCTAAGGAGGAGGTGGGTCAGCTATTTGGATAGTTCCCAGCTCCCCTGGGGCTTGAAAGCCTGAGCTCTATTTTGCCCTACAGGCAGCATTTAGGACAAGGTTCTTTTGCCTGTTACCATCCTCTCTTGACCCACTGCACCCCTCATTGCAGTAACCTAGGCCAGCTTTTAAAAAGAAAAATAGGATATTTCTATCAATTAAAAGATTCCCTACAGTGTGTTTTGATCATTTTCACTTTTTGTTCTTTTCAGATCCACCTTCAATCTCCCTACCCCTCCCAATTTTGTGTCCTTTGTTTGCTTGCTTTAATAAACCTCAGTACAAATTATGCTGGTGTTGCGATTCTGAGGATCTGAAGCCAGATTCTCATGTTCACATAGCAGTCACTTCACCTACCAATTTAGTGCCTTCTCTTTTGATTATTTTTCTCAAGGTCAAGTGAGCCTCATTAGCCTTATTCATATATGTCTACATAAACTAGAGAAATGTATGTTAGTGTCTAAGGTAAACAAAGATTGTAGTATAAAGTCATTTTGAATCCTTAGCAGCAATCCAGAGCAGAATTGCTCATCTGTATCCCCGCATACAATCCTGCTTGCCATTCTGACCAAAACTCTAAAGTAACTCTAAAGTTAAATTCATAAACATAAGGAGAAAAGAGCCCTTATACACTGGGGAAAACCCAAATCAGAAACCCTGAGCAGTGTTGGGCCCTTCTGAGGCCGCGGGATTGAGACCCAATGTAAATTCCTAAGGCTTCCTAGAGTTTGGCAACCTGTCTTTGGCCATAAACTCTACGTGTGATTCACTCAGCATCACCTCTGCCTAGCCTCTGCTAACATGGTAAAATACTATTGGCCCTTTTTCCCTACCCCACCTACCCCATCCCAAGATTCCCACTCCCTTCTCACAGCCCTATATAAGCCCCAGATTGATGCAATAAAGTGAGTTCTTGCTTTGACAAGGCTTCCTACTCAGCGTGTGATTTCCCCCAGTGGCTAAAGGGGTGCTGGGTCGTCAACACTCATCATCCTGCTTCAATCCCAGGGAGAGGCCGGGTGGTCTGGATCTCCCTCTGCCCTATCTGCCAGACAGAAAGAGTCTGGCAGAGCAGATCCTGGATTAACACTGGAGTTTCACCCATTAAAATGTGTGGATTAGGGCTAGCTGGTGGTGGCACACGCCTTTAATCTCAGCACTAAGGAAGCAGAGGCAGGCAGATCTCTATGAGTTCAAAGCCAGCGTGGTCTACAGAGTGAGTTCCAGGACAGCCAAGGCAGTTACACAGAGAAACCCTGTCTAGGAAAACAGTGTGTGAATTAGGATACAGATATGACGTTACTGATGTTGCTATAGTCACCAGTTGAGACAAATCAATGGGTAACACCTTTGTATTGCTTCTTAAGAATATCTTTGAGGTATGTGTGTGTGTGTGTGTCCTCAGGTTTGCAAATGTGGGAAGTTAGAGGACAACCTGGGTGTCAGTTCTTTCAACCTGGTTTTGCTACACTCTAAGGGTCATTATTGGGTTCACTTTCTCTGACAGAAAATTAAAAGATGGAAAATCAAGTGCAATGGACAACAACAGAGAAATCTCAAACACTGCAAACAGAAGCACATAGCATCAGCTGTTGAAACTTCTACTGGGGTAAAGAAATGTACAAATAGCAGGCGCAGAGAAAGAATCTCTGCTAAACAGAGGGGCGGCTAGAAAACCTGAAGCCCAGCTTCTCCCATGGGCTGTTCTGTTAATTTTTTTTTTTAAGTCTTTGAATGGTCTTCTGTCTCTAGGCTAGAGTTGGTCCATTGGAAGAAAAACAGAATAGTTGATTGGCCTGTTTATAGCTGTTCTGTAGACTTGTCCTGATCCCCCCTTGAACTTGGAGCATCCCTCACAGCAGGGGCCTGCTTGTGGGAGAAAAGGCCCACAAGGTCTCTGTCTAAACTTGCCAGGCTTTTGTCCCAGTTGCAAGGGTGAAGAAGAAGCCATTCATTTTGGAATTTCACTGTCTGTCTTAGTCATGGCCCCTCTCCTTGCCTGCCAGTGGGTTGGTAGGGAATCTAACTGCTAGTCCCCCCTCCCCCCGCTCCCCCCCCCAGTCTGAAATGGCAGCCTCTTATTTGCAGCTTCTATACGCCAGGCTACCTGCAGCACAAGATTTTCCTGGCATCTTTCCATTTCTTGCGCCTATCTCTCTGCTGAAACACTGGGATTACCAATATGTGCTGCCACATCTAGCCATATGTAGATTCTGGGTATCTGTACTGTCTTTATTTACCCTTGTGTGGTAGATGGTTTACCTACTGAACCATGTCATAGCCCCACATTGTTGCTCAATTTCTGAGATGACATTTGGTGTCTACTATTTTCCTCCTATTCTCTACAGGATTGATTTTGCTGAGTCAACAGGACTCACCAGAATCATGTCCTCCAGCAAATCTGCTGACTCAGTCATCATCAGCATTTACCCCAAGGGTAGAAAGCAGCTTTGGCCTCCAGTGCTATGTCGTATGTATTAGTCACTTTTCTGATGCTCTTACCAAAAGCACCTTACGGAAGGAAGCAAGGTTGCACTTGTTTCCCCCATAACTTCCCTAAGCAGCACCAGCAAGTGGGGACAACTGTTTAAATATCTGAACCTGTGGGGACGTTTCTTGTTCAAGCTCTCACACCATGTCAACTAAGCGCCATGTTGATGGTTCATATGGATTGAATCTGAAATGTCAACCATAGGGTCATATAATTGAGGAATTGGTTATCAGTTGACAGGCTTTGGGGAAGTGATTGGATTCTGGGGTCTCTTACCTAATTGGTTAACTAACCCCTAATGGATTCATTACATAGCATCATTGGGAGATTGTAGGAAGAGGGAGATGGGGCACAGACAGAAGTAGACCACAGAGAGTGTGTCTGGTGGACATAACATGCTGTGGCCTCTTCCTGTGTCCCCATTCTCCTCTGCTTCCTGGCATCTATGATGGAGCTGCTCTGCGCTGTCACGTCCTCTCCACCATGACAAACTGCGAGCCAAGATACAGCTTTCCTCCTCCAGGTCACTTTTCTCAAGTATTTGGTCCTGGTGACATAAAAATTTAAATGTGACAGCCATAACCAATATTTATTCAGCACTCACCATGTGCAAAAGACTATAGAAGACATGCTTAGGCACATTCTCAAATTTTTCTTTGAATCAAATCGTATGAAAGTTGTGCCATTATCTTATTTTAAACATGAGGGAATCGTCTTAGAATAAGTAGGTTTCTCAATGTCACTAGAAATGAATTTGAATCCAGGTCCGTGTGAATCCAGGACCTGTGCTGCTTTGCTTGAAGACTCAGCACCTGAGCACATATAGGGCCTCCAGAAAGGCTTCTGAGGTACCCCTGCATTTAAGGGCAGAGTTATTCTAAGGGAGACAATCCTAGGAAATGTGAGGAGACAGTAAGAAAATCGTGAAAAGAAAGCCAGTATCTAATCTGTTAGCTTTGGATAGCAGTTCTGCTCAGGACCTCCAAGAGACAGTGTAGAACATATGATGCGGTTATCCCAGTCTGGAGTGTGAAGAAGCTCTTGGCCCACTGATGAGGGCAGCTTCCTCACCAAACCCCTATCTGTAATTGTCTAAAGGCTTGGCTTTGCCCATGTTTGTGCAGACTTGCTCCTTTTGCAACAGAGGACAGCTCTCAGACAGGAGCTCACAGGTTTGCACAAAAAGCAACTACCAGGACCTACACCAGGCTTTGCATAGACTTTAATAAAATTTTAATATTTAATCACTGTTTCTGCTTCTTCATGGGTCTGGCTCAAGTCCCTGGAGGCTGTAAGACAAGGTGTGACTGACAAGGAGATGTATTAAAATTCACACATGACCTAAAAGCTTGGCAGCTCCCCACCCCAGCGCCTAAACTGCTTATGTTGAGAGCATTCCAAGGAGACTGTTGATCCTTGCTGCCAGTACCCTTGTCAGACCCATACCCGGCCTCCCTTTCACACTCAGCAATTTCTGAATCCTAGCATGACCCCAACTAAGCTGTCAAACAGAGCTCCTCAGAGCAGATGGTATATGTTTCTCTCTTACAAAGAAAAATAAAATTCAGGAAGTAATAAACTTAGGATTTTATAAAGAAAAAAAGAAGTGGGTTCTTTTTTCCCCTAAATTAAGCTATTTTAATTAAAGTGAAAGCTGCAGATACATTTAAAGCTTCAGTGGAAAATGCAAACACGGGATTTAACTCTGTTTCACTGTATTTCATGTCCTGCCATCTCCTTGATGCTTCTCAGTTGGGGGATTCGCCCCCTACCACCCCTCTTTAGCTAACATTTTCCAGGGTCACCATACTAAACAATAGGAGCTGGACTCTGGACTCTGGATGGCTGGTTTTGAATTAGAAGAATCTTGAAATTTTTGGAGTGGTTCCTGAATATCTCTGATGATATTCCATGCAAATATGTTACAGAAATGTACACATTAGCATTTTTCCTGAGAAAAAAGCTTATAAAGCTTTTAGTGAGTCTCAAAGTTGTAAAGGTCAAAAACCCTTTGGTTGGAAATAGTTCCAGAAAGCCTCACATGCCTTGGGGAAAGGCAACAGAATAGTTCTTAAACCTTGCCAAGCCCAACTGAGCTCACTGTCACCCAGCATGTGACATTATCCACAGCTTCTTGCTTCAGGTTTTTACATCTGCCTTTAAACCTGAGTTTTAAATTCAGACCTTCATATACATGCAACATTGGTTTTCTCTTGGAACTCGGTAAAACATGAACAGACTTAAGCCTTTTGGAGATGAGTCATCTGGAAAGTCACTGGTCCAATGTGCTGAGTTATAAAAAGACTGAGGAACTGAATAAAGCAGAAATAAAACTTTTGTGTCAGGCTCACAGGACTAGCACCGGGTGGCCCTGAATTTTTTGGACATTCAAGAAGCTGGCAACTTTGGTTTACCACAGCAGCCTCAAAACTAATTAACTAATATTTACTTGAATGATTTTTAAATTCCTACCCCATGTAAGGCATTGTGCTAAGACAATACCGATTTGCATTGAATAAGGCAAGGTCTTTGCATTCACAGATACTAAATTTTACTTGAGAACACAGCTGCAGAGCTAGCCATAAGATTATAGAGATGCTATTTCATCTTAGCCTGGGGCATACAATCTCGTATTCAGGAGCCAGCTAGAGATTTCCTTGGGCTAACCTGAGAGCCGACACAGAAACTTCCAAAAGAAAAGGATATGTCTCAGCCCACACCTCCTTCACCAAGTTCCAGATTCAAATACCCACTAGTTACTGACTCAGTCCTCTGTGGAATGACTCAAGGCTCTCCCATAATTCAACCTGCCCCCAGATTAATCCTATTTGGCATTTTCCCACAACAAGATGTCTGGGGCAATGAGTCCATAAGCATTTCCCTTTATTGCTGATTGTTCTTGCATAAAAACTTGCAAAACAGGGGCAAGGAAAATATCTACCTCTTGTTTTCCAAAGTCTATTCCAAGTCCTGTCCATTTTACCTCCCATGTACTTTCAAATGTGTCTTTCATACTTCTTCACCAGTTAGACCTCTTCCCCAGCCTTCTCAGAGCCTCATATTAAACACAGACTTCCTATTCGTATGCTCTAGATAGGAGCAAAAGGTAGCCCAGGTTTTTTGTTTGTTTGTTTGTTTAAGAAGCCTTACAGAGCCATGGACAAGGAAACCATCAAGAAATGTTGAAGAACTCGGGGACTGGCAAACCCTGATCACCCTTGAGACTGAAGAAACAGAGAGACACAGTATTCACTGAAGGATGGAGAGACCCGTAGCCCATGAGCTCAGAAGGATCTATATTTGTAGAACTCCAGTGCACCAGCCAGCCAGTACTGAATGGAGAAACATCTTAATCTCATGCATCTCTCCTGGGTGATGTCTACCAACATTGAGGGTGGGCCTTTCCTGCTCTCTCCACTTAGACACACATGCTAAGCTCCTCTGAGAACTCCCTCGCTGATACCCAAAGTGAGGCTTTGCAAGTTTCCAGTTCTTTATTGCATCTAAAATGATGTCATTGTTCCACAAACAAGCACGGACTCACTCATCCATTTCCCCAAATTTGCATGCCTCTCTGGCATAGCCCTTTCCCTTCTCCCCATTGGAATTACCGTTTGTGATTTTAGAATTTCAACATTCAATGTTTTGTTCTTCAGGATTTTGTCTTTCAATCTCACCATTCAAAACAAACAAAAAAAGCAAAAACCTAGCAACTGACAGGATTTGGCTGGGTGATGCAGGCTGGAGGCTCATGTATTATACTGCAGTTGCCATTTTGGTGACTCCTATCCAATTCACAGTACCCTGCAGAAACCTTTCAAATTTATCTTTGCCTTTGGAATAGTAAACTGAATCTTTACTGTGAGGACTTCACAGTTTGACCATTACATACATCTCCATTCTCCATGTCCATATTGAGGACCTGCTGTAGCCCCACTCGACATTATACTATCTGTATTGAACACCCTTCTATTTTAACATGCCAGCAAGATGTGCCCACTGGTACAGTAGTACCATGACTGTAATGTGGACATCCAACCATGTTTTAATTGGATTGAAGCCTGCTGCACTGGAGTGAATTAAAACTTGGTATTGTAAGTCTGGTGAAAAGCTTATGTCTGGGATGCTCATAGGCCATAGAGGGAATCTATTATTGCTATCTTACTGAATGGTTGTCAAATCCTTCTGGATATTTGATTATTGCTGTAGAACTGTGATGTTCTCAACCTCAGTCAGAGAAGCTTCTTTTGGCAGTGGGCAGTGGTTAATGGTAAGACTCATAACTGGTCAATGTTTACAATAAATGACCGTGAGTGCTCACAGATGGATGTGGGAGCCCACACAGTGACTCAATTTCCCATACCAACTCAAAAGGTTTTTTTGACTCCCAGAGTACAAGAGTCCCGGTCACTCATTTATTCTAGAGTTCAGATGAGTTCAGCTTGCTTCTTGCTTTAGCCTTAGGATCTTGGGACTAGTCTGATTAGTCCCTGCAAAAGAATTCATTACCTTGCTGCTTGAGGTAGAAGAAGGCACACAATGTGATATGAAGCTGCCCACTTCCTAATTCAAGAACAGCACGGGGTTTTCTCAAGATAGTGTTTGGTTGCTTGTACTATGCTTTGCTTGAATTCTGGCTTGAAAATGCATATAAGCACTTTCAGAAATAAACTCAAAAGTCTTTGTGGTTTTGAACCATGGGTCCCTCTTGACTTCCTTTTTATCTTGTTTTTTCTTCAGCTTCATGCCTGCCCCTAGTGACCCTGGTGATTTAGGCACTGTGATGGGCACAGTATATCCTAAATGGGGCATTCTATATCAGCCCCTCTTCATTACTCCGCAAATCTAGGAAATATCATGGAAAAGAAGGTATAAAGAATGCATTTTGGATATGACAGGAATTCACAACCACTGAACGAGACCAAAACAGTCAAAATTCCTTGATGGATAAAGGATGGGCTCATGAGTCCCACCTCTAGCTGAGGAGCAATTGAGAATTGATGGCTGTTGGGGGAGAGAGAAGAATCTTTTTTCTTTGGCAGTGTGGCCACTGGGAGGTTGCCTGTGCTCTGATGAATGTCTATTCCTGTGTGCATGGAGACAGCATTAATGGATTTAGTGGGATATCTATATACTTATATCTATATCAAATACGATATGAACTTGGGATGTATTTGGAAGGAGTCCAGGAAGGGGAAATAGCAGGTTGACAAATATTGTACACATCTATGAAATTCTTAATGAATAAAAAATTTAAAATCAAAACATGAAACCTGAAAAGAAAAATAAATCTCGCCTCTCCAAATTCACTTTAACATCTCACTCTACTGCTTTATTTATAGTATCAAATAACAAATTAAAAATAGAAAAATCAAAAGGAAAAAATAATGGAGCCCCATACAGCCATTTTGTAATTGTGTATGAATACAAAAATGCTAATGGGTTACTAAGAGAAAATGTTAATACATATCCAAAGTGTATTTATAGACAAATATTCAAGTAGAAAAAGTCTGGAAGGAAATGCACCAAAGAGTGCTATGAATTATAGGTGACTTTTTTCCTCTTTTTACATATATTTAAAAAGTAACTATGTACAAATTAAGACAATGTTTTATAAAAGGTTAAATTAAGAAAGACATCTGTGGGGCTGGAGAGATGCCACAGTGATTAAGAGCACTTTCTGTGCTTTTAGAAGACCTGAGTTCAGTTACCAGCACTGACATCAGGAAATGCACAACCACCGGTAATTCCTGCTCATATAGGGAGGAGGCAAACCAGGCCAAGCAATGAGAATGAAAACGGGGTGCAGATGGAATTTGGGAAGTCTAATACCAGGTGGGTCATTGTGAGCATGTTTAAAAACAGTACTGTTTGGGAAAAGATTTCCAGGCAACAGTGAGTTCAAGCAGTCCAATTCCAGGTGCACAATATAACTGAAGGAGTATCTACATGGAGACTCTTTTACAATGTACATGTGACCATGAGAGTAGATTCTATAGCAAAAAGGCCTACAATTTAGTGTGCTCTCTTATCGACAGCATAGAGTTCAGCAGGCCACTAAGTACTGAGATGTCTTCCCTAAGGATGGGTAATGGTCTAGGGAAGGAAGATTTGATCTGCCTCTACAGCAAAGGCAACCAGGTTGTTAACAAAATCCACTTTAGCCATCTGAATGGAATGTAGGTATTTGATTTTTATCTTTTCCATTGAGAAGACACCCGTTTGATTAACATTCCCAGTTCTCTTAGGGCTTTTCTGTGAATACAAGGACCTCTGTGTCCCTCAACAGGAACCAGTGCCCTCTTCTGGTCCCTGAAGGCATTGGACTCAAGTGCACAAACCCATACACAGAAACACACACACACACACACACACACACACACACACACACACACACATATGTACATGATTACAAAAAAAAGAAAGAGAAACATCTGTAATTTCAGGAACACTTACCAGAGGAATGAAGAAAGAAAGGTGTTTCACAGTTATTTAGGTAAATCCAGCCTTTTAGAATTGAGGTATAAGGTTCCCACCTATAAAGTTCACACTGGAGAACCTCAATAGCGTGACAGAAAAAAAAAGGCAAAACCTTCACTTCATCATGTTTTAAATAAGT
Source organism: Sigmodon hispidus (assembly GCA_004025045.1). NCBI lineage: Eukaryota > Metazoa > Chordata > Mammalia > Rodentia > Cricetidae > Sigmodon > Sigmodon hispidus. The sequence continues at coordinate 56,097 of PVIH01002938.1, forward strand.
TTAAGATTTGTTTTAGGTGGCATTCATAGGTGTCTTAGGTAACACGCCACCTAGTGGTGGACACAACAAATAATCATTCTCTAAAATCCCTCCAGTATGTGTAATACATAGGTAGCAAGGTTTTACTTGTAGAATATGTATGTGTGTGTGTGTATATATATAATTTTATTTATATGTAATTTCTATATATTTATATATTTTATTTTTATTCATTAATATATTTTAATTTTTATGTGTGTAGGTGTTTTTCTTGTGTGTATGTCTGTGTACTGTGTGGTATGTGGTCAGTTCCCTGAAACTGAAGTTACAGTTGTAAGCTGCCATATTAGTGCCAGGAATTGAACCCAAACCTTCTGCAAGAGCAACTAGTTCTCCTAACTGATGAATCATCTCTCCAGCTCCATTTTAGCATAAAAAAAAAGATTTATTTAAGTAGGGTGTAATAGCACACACTTTAAGTTCCAGCACTAGGCAGCCAGAGGCAGGAGGATCTTTGTGAGTTCCAGGACAGTATGGTCTACATAGTAAGTTTCAGGCCAGGCAGTTATTTAGTAAGAGATATTCTCTCTCTCTCTCTCTCTCTCTCTCTCTCTCTCTCTCTCTCTCCATCTCAGGAATCTCATGTCACACACACACACAAACACATACATATATACACATATAATCACATATCTGTGTGTGTAAATATATACTTTAAAAAAACTGTGATGTGTATGTGTGAGTATCTCATGTATGTATGTGGACCACTTGCACGCCTGGTACCTGAGGAGTCACTTGATCTTCTGAAATGGTAGTCCGGTGGTTGTGATCCACTAGATGTGGGTATGCAACCCGTGTCCTCTGCAAGAGTAGGAAGTCATCTCTACAGTCCCTGGAGCTTTAAAAATTAATGCAACACTTTTTTTTAAAAATAAAAGTAGCTATTTTACCATAGGAAGGACAATCAACTGAGTTAATTTATCTCCAGCTTGATTTAAAACAATCCCAAATACAGTATCTTAAACACCATTCTCTATTTAGCACAGTTTAGTGGTAAAAATACTGTCATTATCAACAGCAATTATCTCAATAGAAGAGTAGATAACCAAGCCATACACAGAGGAAACCCCAAATCCCAATTATTGAACACTGTGTAGAGGCCACAGTGAATAATTCTGAAATTGCCATCAGAATCACAAGATAATGATACTGAGGTCTGGTTTTTAATTCAGCATCATAAATAAAAACATTTCAAAC
>PVIH01002938.1:57432-97451 GCA_004025045.1 Sigmodon hispidus
CCCGCTCCGTGTGCGATCTGTTGTCTTCCTGGACTCTCAGCCCGAGTGTGACGAGCTGGAGAACGTGAGTCTGTTGCGCACGCCCAGGTCGCCAGGTCTCGATCCGAAAGACACTAGCGCCAAAGAAGCCATGAAGCGCGGAGTTCGGCGGGAGCCTTTCCGGAAGCGGAAGCTTGGGGGGCGGGACAAGGGCGGTCCGGACGTCTTGGCGGTTAATTTTTTTTTGCTTACAGCTTCGTTTCCCTACGTGTGGGCTGTTCGGAGGTTGAGAGAGATGGTCAGGTCCGGATCTCGACCCGGCCAGGTGAGCTCAGGCTGCGGACCCCATGAGTCCATGGTGGAGTGGCGAGGGGCTAAGGGGATTTAGGAAGGTACTAGAAAAAAGAACAAAAACTGCCGCGGCGTCCGAAGTGGCCAGGACGCCTCTGGGTGAATGCTGTGTTTCAGGCGTCCCAGTCTCTACAGAGCGCTGGGCTTGGTGTCAGGCCCCGGGTTCAAACCCCAGTTCTTTTCACCGGTGACATGACTTCCTTAGCTTTAGTTAATCTATGCCTCCAGATCCAGTCTCTCGATGCTTCTTCCACTGAGTGCTTTTATTAGCCGATCTCTGTTGTTGGTGAAGCCTCCCAATGAGTGCCTGCGCAAGCAGTCCAACTGTTCTCAAATGCATCACTCCTGATGTACTCTCGTAACTGCCCAAAATTACGACAGGGAACCCTATTTCAAGGTAAATACTCTTTGGCTTGGAACAGAGCTATTGTGGATTCTCTTCTGACCCCGCCCCAGTCCAATTAGGTCCAACACGTTTTTTGGCCCTACAATGCCCTGGGTGCTTTGCCTATCATGTTTGCATGTCTTTTCACATGAGAAGCATGATAATTCCAGTTTGGGTCCAGCCATCAGCTCAAGAACTGTCTCTAGGATCTTTGTCTAATGCCCTCACATCTCTATTAGTTGGATGTGCTTCAGGCCACCTTCCGTATCTTGCCATCAAACCACTTCATGTGGTGCTAGTCTGCTACTGCTAGATTATTTCATCCCTATCTTGGAGATTTAGAAAACACTTGGCATATATGGGGTTTGGTTTGGTTTTCCATCATTTATCAACATCCCTATAATGCTGTCTTTACCTACTAATATGAATTTTGCATGCTTTTTTTTTTCATTACCTGTCTTGAGACTTCCTTTTTTGAATGGATGCATATTGGCTGCTGTGAAAAACTGGATAACGTTTCCTCAGGAAATAAGCCAAGCTTGGCCATACACATCTATAGTCCTACTACTTGGGGACCTGAGGCAGGAAGATCATGAGTTTGGGGCCAGCTTGAATAACGGTCAAATCTTGTTTCATAACTATTTAAAGTAGAAGTGATATGACCCTCCCGGCTCTATTACTAGGCATTTATTCAAAGGAATTAAAATCAAGATGTTGAAGAGCTCTTTGCTTTTTCTTTCCTGTCACAGCAGCCAAGACATAGAAGCAAGCTAAATATCTACAAGTGAATGGGTAAAGAAATAAGTGGTTATATACATCTAATGGAATATTATTCAGCCTTAAGGAAATTCTGTCATATGCAATAGCAAATGTGAAATTTGAGGCATACTAAGTAGAAACAAGCTAGTCCCAGAAGGACAGATACTTTATGATTTTACTTGTTTGTGGGACCTGAAGTAGTCCAGCACAGAAGCAGAGTAGAGTCACGGTGACTACAGAGGCTGGGCTGGGGAGAACATGGGATTGCTATTTAATAGCTATTAAGTTTTTAATGTATCATGAAATCTGTGTACTGTAAGTTAATGGAGGGTCACTAGCCCACTTGCGCCTGTGGCTCTGACAGACCTCCCCATCCCCTCTGTATTCCTAAAAACTGTTGGATTACATTTCTAAAGCTAGCCACCAAAGTCTATTCCCTTTTTTGGCCACTTCCTCCTGCTGAGGCTGACTACCAAGCTATCAAAGTATTGAAGTCTAGCAATCAAAAGCCTTCTTTGGCTGCTTTAGTAACATGTCCAGTTACACCGCACCCTAATGGGTAGCAGGGGTGAGGGTCCCCTTGTACCTTTATAAACTGCCATTTTCCTATGTTCCACTTCCGTCTCTTCTGTACTTAGAGGTAGCCCTTTGTCCTTTTGGGACACGTACCCGGGTCCCCCTGTTTCCCTCCCCTTCCCCTCCCTTGTTTCTTCCCTTCTTCCCTGTCTTTTGTCTCTTTGTCTCTAGTCCCTGCCCTCTGGCCCTCTGGGGCAAATCAATCTCCTTTGTGCTGAGAAGTTGGTCTTGGTTCCTGAGCCAATACTCTTCCTTTCAGTTAATACTTTATTTGTTAAGGTAGATGAAATATTAAGTATCTTTGTGACAGTCTTTATAAAAATAAGAAACAGCTCAAAAAATTGGGGTTTGGTTAAAAATGATAAGATCCATCTTGGTGGATCCTCCTCTGATTGACTCTGGAACAGTTTGATCATCAATTTAAAAAAATGTTTTATAAACTTTATTAATAAAAAACTTGCTAAATGAAAAATATCAAAGATGACAACTATCTAAACTCAAAGTCATCAGTGAACTTCTGTATAGTTAGAATAAGCATTCTGAAGCTGTGAAGCTTTACATTGAATTTTATACCTTAACTATTAAAGATATTTTATGTACTCTTTCATCACCAAAAATTGAAAAACCCATGGCAAAGAACTAGAAAACAATCACTTTATATCCTCTTTTATAACTTTCTTTGTTATCTGCATTCAATCTTTCTTTATCCCTAATGTTAATGTTTTTATTTTCCTTTTCACGTTTTATATTGGATCCACCTGATTTTTATTTACATATAAGCATCAGTATTAATGATAATGGATCATATATGGTTTGTTGACTAGAGTAGGAGTCAGTATTTTCATACTAACCAATTAACAAGGAAGAAAGAAAGGTCCTGCTCTATTTCTAATTTATTAGTTGAAATTAGCTAATAAATGTAGAGCGAATTGTAGAGCAAAATAAATGTATCAACTTTTGGTTGTGAGCCTAGCCTTTAACAGCTGAGCCATCTCTCCAGCCCCGTATCAACTTTTGATAAACCATTGACTTAAGCAGGAACCATAAATGGATGCTCAGACTACTAGGTGGAAGTTTGAAGATATCCATATTGTGACAGGGTATCTTACAAGATACTTAATTAGAAAAGTAAAAATAGTAATCTTAATGATGAAAATCCTGGCAGACACCATCTTAGATCTGTTTATATTGCCAGTAACAGGACAAACTGTTATTTGCCTACCTGTATTGAAAATGGCACATCTCTTGTGGTTTTCCTGCCAGAAATGTATAACCTGAGTTTGGTCCTGAGGAAACAGTCCATCTAAGTGTTCATGAAGCCATTATGCAAAATAGCTCGCCTTTACCTTTTTAAGTATGTCAAAGCTGTGGAAGATAATGAAAGCCCAAGGAATTTGGATTTAAGGAGATTCAGGAATCACAGCAATTTAGCAGAACATGTGCTTCTGGACTGGATATGGACTACTCTTTTATCTTTGGTTTCTATAAAGGACAATATTGGGATAAATGTGATGAATCAGGTCTACCTAGATGAGATTATAATCCCAAAGTTTTGAACTTTTATGACTATGTTTGGGAATTTTGTTTTTAAGAAGTACTTAGGAGTATTATGATTGCGACTTATTTTGAAGTGGGCAGACAAAAAAATAATGGTCTGGTTTGAGACATGTTTATGTCAGGCAAAACTGTTTTTGTATGTTATTATAGATTCATGAGCCTCTCATCAGATCCCAAGGTACCTCAAGAAGTATAACTCTTACCAATCCAGTTTTGTAAAAATGTATACTCAATAACATTATTAGAATGGACAAAAAATGCATAATGTGTAAACGTGTGTACCCACATGTGTGCTTATGTATGTCCAAATAGAGAATAGTAAATAGCTCAGGAAATTTGCTAGTTACTCTTTAAAGTATAAAGTGTGTGAACATGTGAAGATTTGAATGGATCTGAGAGTGGAGCAAGGGCAGGATTTAGGCTTTGATGTCTGAAGATTTTATTTTGAATAGAGATTTTATTTATCAGATAGAAAGTTAATAGGATAGAGAGCTATATGATAGAAAGTTTCCCTATTGCCCTGCTCTGGAAGTCTCCCTTATCGCTTCTCTATATACCCAGTTTTAATGCCTGAAGACAGCTTTCTTGCACAGCTTCCAAGATGCTGAGTGCATGTAAATGCAAAAGCGAAAGCACACCTTTTCTATGGAAAAGCTACTCCACCTATATAAACTTTAAAATGCAGACTTGGAATTCTTATTTGTCTTCTCTCTCTCTTCCCCTCCCCCTCCCTCTCTCCCATTTATATAGAGTAACTGGCATGCTACCTCCATAGAATGGAATAGTCAACCTCATAAAAGAAAGGAACTTTTGGTCTATGCTACAGTATGGATGAAGGCTAAAGACACTGCAGATGGACAGACAGTCCATTTAGAAGTGGTTTCTAAAAGCAAGTTTTTAGAAAGTAGAAAAGTGGTTGTCAGGGATAAAAACTATGTTTCAGTTTGGCTGTGTGGGGAAAAAAAAAGAATATCTCAGGAATGTCAAGATAGCAACCTAACTCAACAATAATTATGTATTTACTATAATGTAATATATCATGTCATAGGTGATGTCTTCAGGAAGGTACCCAGGATCTAAGTTAACACATGGAAAGAAAGGGTAAGTACTCCTCAAGGTTTCTAAGTTCAGGAACTCTTAGGGAAATGTCCAGGTCTTGGGGCCTGACTATATCTCACCTACCCCAGGAAAATAAGTGGGCTCTGCCTCCACAAGTAATTGGGTTTTACACAGACTATAAATCCTAGTGATTAAGTCCAATTCACTGATAATACATCAGGGTCACATTGAGGAAAGAAAAGAGCATGTCCCCTTGGAGTTGTTTAAGGAAGAGGGAGTCCAGATTGAATTCTGTATGTTGTGCTCCTTGTGTCTTCCATTCACTGTCTGCTCTATGAATCTGAATCTATGCCTGCCTGAGACTTGTTTGTGAACCTGACCCTGCATGTGTCTGAATAAATACAGAGGACTTTACTCTAAATTTCTTGAGCAGCACAGAAAGCATGACATGGGGGAAGGAGTGGAACATTTTATGTAAATCTTTAACAGTTTTACAAGGGATTATGTCACTCCACCTGACCCAGACAGCATTATTTATTGACCAGTATCTATGATGCTTGCTTTCCTAGTAGATTTTAGGACATTGCTGTGTTTGCTTCTTTAAGCAAACGAGACACAGGCATTACTCTGGGCCAGGGGCATGGGAGAGGACATAACTTAAGATTGTAGTTGTACATTAGTTTAAGTTGTGAAAGTTGATTACATGGGACATCCAGGGCTGTCAGGATGACTATTACTTTGTTCTCTTAAAGGCAGGTTAAACATACAGGCTGAGCACGCAGTAGGACAGCAGTCTTAGTCCTACATGACCTAGAGGTATATTATTTACTTTGGCTGTGAAGTTCAGCAAAAGTTCCAGTCTCTTAGCCTGTAAGAGATGTTCTCAGCATATTGCACCACCACCTGGGCCATATCAACTTGGTGAATAATGTTAGTGTTTAGTGGTTTTCATAATCTCCACAGTGTCCCGTTCATTTCATGTGTGCTTAGATGAGCTTTATCTCCAATATTTACTGGAAAGGAAATAATTGATTTATATATTTTGAGAAAAATTACTTGCAATTTTTTAAAAAGAGTATCAACTTTGTTTTCTAGGACCCACTCAAGAAAAATAGCACATTTTAATACAGATTCTGCCTGTCCTGTTTATTCTGATTCGGAAAGTCAGGTAATGAATACAGTAAATCAAGTGAATGGATACATCTACCTTTTTAATTAGTCCTCAGGTAAAACCAGAGGTAAAGTATGGTCTGCACTGAGGAAGTAGGTAGCTGTTGCTTTCAGACATGTTTTCTACCAATAATAAATTGTTTATAAGGAAATGTATTTGAGCTGGATAGTAGTGGCACAGGCCTTTAATCCCAGCATTTGGGAGGCAGAAGCAGACAGATCTCTTGAATTTAAGGCCAGCCTGGTCTACAGAGTGAGTTCCAGGACAGCCAGTGCTACACAGAGAAATCCTATCTTGAAAGACCAAAAAAGAAAAAAAAAAAAAAAAAAAAAAAAAAAAAAAAAAAAAAAAAAAAAAAAAAAAAAAAAAAAAAAAAAAAAAAAAAAAAAAAAAAAAAAAAAAAAGAAGCACGTTTGAAGTGGCGTGGTGTATCTTATCTCTATACAATTTTTTTTCTTACAGACCGAGACTATACAGGGACTTGATGGCTGTGCTTCTTTGCTGCGGGACATTTTGAAAAATGAAGATTCAGGTTTTATTTTTAAAAGTTCTTTGCTGATCACCTTTTATTAGTGAACTAGTTCCTTCTAATGTTTACAGAGGTTTTTTATTATTATTGTTAACAGGCTCAGAAATAGTATATTCGGAAAAAAGATGCAATGCCAGACCTTTAGAAGGCAAAAACTGCAGAGCTAAAAAGAAAGGACCTGGAAAACATGTTCCTTCAGTGGTCCGAAAAGAAATATGTAAGCTTTTTTCCCAAACTTAAAGGAGGTGTGTACGTGGAGTGTGAGTGTGTGTGTGTGTGGGGGGGGGGAGTGGTTGTCTGGGTCAGGGGTCAATGCCCAGCGTCTTCCTCAGTTACTCTCTGCTATTTGTTGCAACAAGGTCTCTTTATTGAACCCAAAGCTTTCAAGTTCCACTAGAGCAGTTGGCCTAGTGCTAGGGATCTGTCTGTCTTTACCTCCCCAGCACTGAGAGTGCAGGCATGTAGGCTGTGCTGAACTTTTTGCAGGAGTGTTGCGAATTTGAACTCATGCCCTCATTCTTGGGCAGCAAGCACTTTATTGACTAATGGGATTTTGATAAATTATCAGGATGATACAATTGTCTTTTGTTTCTATTTTATAAGATTTAGGTGTATGCTTATGCTTTTTCCTGTAGCTAGATTCTCATTGCCAGATCATCACTTTGCTATCACTTTCTTAAAAAACAAGGTACAAGGTTCTTTTCTGGGCTTGCAGTATAAAAATTTCAAGCTGAATGACATTAGGGAAGTGTACAGAGTCAGCTTTGTTGATCCTGCTGTTGCTTGGTTGGTTGGTTGGTTGGATGCATGAATGGTTGGTTGGATGGATAGATGGATACATGCATGCATGTATGCATATATATATGTATGTATGTATGGTCGGTTGGTGGTTGCTTGGTTGGTTTTTTGGATGGATACATGGATGGATGGATAGATAGATACATGCATGCATGTATATATGTATGTATTGATGGATGGGTGGGTGGTTGGTTGGTTGGTCGTTGGTTGCTTTGTTTTTTTGAGACAGGATCTCAACTGTTCTATTCATTATATACAACAGGCTGGTCTAAACTCAGAGATTTGTCTGCCTCTTTCTCCCCAACACTGAGATTAAAAAGTATGGGCCATTATGCCTGTCATAACCCTTGTTTTCATAGCCAATCACAAACTGGTTGTCTTTTGTGTGTATACTTACATATAGTAATTATTTCAAAATTATCTTGTGTATATATAGTTTAAGTTAGTTTAAGAATAAACTTGTTTAACTGTACAGTTAGAATATATGGCAAAAACACCTGCCACTGACTGACACTGAATGTATCCATAGACACTGTAGTTTATACTTTCATGGTTAACTTTGCTGAAAATTAAGTGTATTGATTCAGGAAGTATTTTAAAACAAGCAAGTTCTGAGACTAATGTCTTTTAAAGACCTATACTATATACAAGGCAGTCCAAAATAGAGTTAAAGCAGTCTGCACTATGAAGTCCATTCTTAAATTAACATAGAATTATACATATTTTGGGGGCTTACTGAAATGTTTTCATGCATGTATACAGTGCAGAATGATAAAATCAGATTATAATGAGAATTCTGGGTAGAATTAGCTAGTCTTACTCTTCAGATGGGACAAAAATGTTCCATCAGTACATAAATGCAATGTTTACATTTAACACAAGGATAAAGTAGCCCATATGTGCCTACTGGCCCCTTGAAACTGACTAGCACATCCAATGGACTGAAAATGTGTATGTGTGTGTATGCACATTAGTATAGCTGTGTACCCATGTACATAACATAGTATCTGCCTTTCCTTGCTCTCTTCCTGTCTTTATTTTTTGAGGCATTGTCTCTCACTGAACCTGAAACTTGTGGCTATGACTAAGCTGGCTGGCAGTGAACTTCATGGATCCTTGTGTCCTTGCCTCCCTAGGGCTTGGGTTAAGGACCATGCTGTCAGCTCTTGCGGCTTCTGGGGATCCAGACTCAGGTTCTTGTGTTTGACAGCAAGTACTTTACTGACTGAGCGTCTCTCCAACCCCTAGGCTGAAATTTTAATGATTTGAAAAGTGATACTGATCCAATTATAAAATTTAAGAATTTTGGAATAATTTGTATGTGTAAATCTACTCTTTCAACTATAAATTATATTTAGTCTAAATAGAGATGAAATATGTCTGATGCCTGGTTAGCATCTGGTTTAAGGTGTATTTTGTGTAAAACATATGCTGGGTTTTGAAGATTTAATACAAAAAGTGTTTTGTTCTGGGCTTTACACACTGAGATGTTAGTATTCTTATTACATTTACTTATTTATTTTTGTGGTGTAGGGATCAAACCCAGGGACTTTTACATGCTAGGCAAGAACTATACTATTGAGCTGCAGCCCCAACTCTGGCTACATTTAAATAAAACATGAAAAGTAAGTCATCCTTTTAACTTTTCCGTGTGACTACTTAAAATTTTAAATTACATATATTGCTTACATTATGTTTCTGTTGAACAGTATCAGTCTTAACTAGGTAAGTACTATATAGCCAGTTGTGTTTTTAGAAATAACATTTCATTTTATTTTGTAACTAAAGTTTTATTAGAACCTACTGTTCATATATTTTCCATGGCTGCTTTTGTGCTGCTATGGAAGCATTGAGTAGTTGTGACTGAGACCATATAGCTCAGTAAAGCCTTTAATGTTGACTCTGGCCTTTTAAGAAAGAAGCTTGTTTGGAGCTTGTTAATTTGTGTTGGATGGTGACATCTGCTGGCAGAGACCGAGCATTCTGTGTAGCTCAGCTCAACAAGAGACACCAGGAAGAAGATGGAGAGATGTGACTGGGAAACACAGTTCCTCAGATTAGACAGTTCTTAAGGAACCAAAAGAGGTCTAGAAAGAGAGACCTAGGACTTAAAAGGAGAGGACAGGACTATGTGCTCTGTGGTTGTGGGCTATGATCTCCTGTGTTTCATCTTAGACTTCAAAGGAAAAATATTTTTAGAGGATATTTGTCTATTTTATTTATTATAAAATTGTATTTTCAATAAGAATGATACTTTATAGAAATTATTAGCTAGTTTTGTTGTAACTCATTTGATAAAGAAGATCCATTATTGCTCTGTGTTTTAATCATCTTGGAGGGATCATGTTTGGAAGTATATTTTTAGATAGCAAGATTTATTAATATGAAATATTTACTTATCTGGCCAGTTTGAAGCTATTTGATGATATAACATGGTGAGTTTTACTATGTTCCATATATTGTTCTAAGAAGTTGCCAAATGTTATTTACAATTCAAGAATCTTGAGGTTGGTGATTTTATTTGCATTTTACTCTATCTTTGTATTTAATTACAATAAGATTCCATTGAAGTAGAAAAAGGCAAGTACAGTATTATTGACTCACTTTAACTGAGAGGGCTCCTTCAGATAGGCATTCCCAGACAGTCAGGCTTTTATAGTGTGTGAACAGTGTTGGAATGGAATGAGAGAATGACAGGGAAATTGAAGGAGTAGGGAACCATGTGAGGTGGTGATTGGCAACATTAAGCAGACTCTTTCTTCCATTCTCAAAATAACAGAATACACCAACCTTTTCTGGAAATTTCCATCTAGTGAGGAAACATTAGGGAAGTGGAAGAGACTAATGATTATCCTACACTCACATGAAAGATGAAATGGGTTCTGAGTGTCTGTGTGTATGTGTGTGCGCATGCACGTGTGTGCTCATGACAGAGGCTGATGGCAGACATCTCATCACCCCTTATCTTATTCATTTATTTGGTAATACTGGGGCTTGAACCCAGGGCTTCATGTGTACAGCACAGATATTCTATACTACCTTCCATCTTATTGTTGAGACAGTCTTTTCACTGAGCCTAGCTTTGCTCTTCCACTAGGCTGGCCAACTGATCAGTGAGCTCTGGGGATCCTCTTGACTCTTCCTCCCTGCTGCAGGATTGCTGGTGCCTGTGGCTGTCCCTGGCTTTTAAGTGGCTGTTTGAGTGGCAAGCACTTTACCCACTCAGCTATCTATCTAGCCCTTAGGTGTAGTTGGAAGTTTCTGTCCCACCATGAACTCTCACATACCCCAGCTACTTTCCAATAATTGACTCGTAAGCTTAATATTATTGTCAGTGCTGGACCAGTAGCTCAGGCATATTACTAAGTAGCTCTTACATTTAAATTAACCCATAGTTCTTATCTATGTTTAGCCACATGACTTACTACCTTTTCTTTTCCAGCATTCTCATTTTGCTTCCTCTGCACTTGGCTAGCATTTGATTCTCTGCTTTTCTTCTTTTCAGAATTCTAGTCTGGTCACCCTGCATATACTTCCTTCCTGGCTACTAGACAATCAGCATTTTATTAAACCAGTATGAGTGACAAATCTTTACAGTATACAACAGCATTATCCCACAGCACTCAGGTTCTGTCTTATCTTAGAATTCCAGTCAGACTTCTAGAATGTAATCCTAAGAGTTCACATTCGCCTTTCAGTAGGGTTTCCCAAAAATGAAGCTTGGGGCTCTCCATACCTCCAGTAATGCCTATCAGAATTTAAAGATTCATTTTTATTGTCATATCTAAGTATCAAATTTTTCACATTGTTAAGCAGCATATTGTAATTGTTTAATGATTGAAGGGACTCTTCAAATCCATCAGTTGATGTCCTGCTCCCCTTGTTAGATTTCTCTGGTTTTCTTGGATGTTGTCCCATAAGATCCCATTTGGTGTAGGCGCTTTCCCATAGCTATTTCAGTGGGACAGTGTCTGTGAGCCTTGTGTTCCTGAGAGTTGGATTAGAGCAAATGGCCATGTTCTTGTTGTCTTCAGAAAATTATCATTGTCTCCTTGTGGGTCTTACATAACATGTTCCTCTACGTTCAAGCATTGCCTGCGATGGTCTTTTCTAATGTATATTCTTTACAAGAATACTGGTTTGGAAGACTCACACTCTTGTGATAGTCTCCTACATAGCAGGCAACAGGCAGAGTTTGGGCTTCTTCCCAGGAAAGATGGGGACAGGGCCTGCAAAAGCTTTGCCTGCCTTCTCTGGTGCTTGGGTCTGTGCAGATCAGCAGGTGCATTCTTTCTGGAGGACTGGGATATCTGAATTCATGTTTGTAAGAACTTAGTCATCTCATCTTCCTGCAAAAATAACAATATTATGTCATGTCTCAACATCTCCCAGCCAGCCCTAAACCCACTCTGCTCTGAAGAGGCTGTATTTTTTAAATCATATTTTAAAACCATCCTTTTAACCATTTTTCTAATAAGAAAGAGGAGATAAAGATCAGGCAAATCCTCAAGGTTACTCAGCTAGGAAGTGAACATTCTGGTGTATGTCCTTTAGCAGTCATAAATGCTCATAAGTAGAATTGGGTTTTTTGTAGGTGCCACTCCAAGCGATTTTTCCAAGTCTATTTTGTAACCTGATAACTTAGGATCTACCATACCCTCTCATTTCTCTTAATGCTATTTAGCAAACATTTGGGGAGGGGGAGTCTTGTTAGACAGGGAAACAGAATCTAGATTTTTTTTATACTAGTTGTAGAGCAGTGCTGTATCAAAAACTTCATTCTTTAACTTATTAATACCAGTCTTCCACATTGCGCATACACTAGTGAGGGTTTTAATAATAAAGTATAAGAACAGCCCTACCTAGAGAAGCTAGAGTTCAGTCAGCCGGTGAGGAGTAGTCACTAGACTCGTTACAGGGCTAGAAAGCTCAGTGGAAGAGAACCTTGGTGACGGTATTGTACTGGAAGGGAGCTCGACACAGCAGGGATAGGACGGTGAGCAAGGCTGCCCCGGCTCTACACTGGCCAGGTGTGATGAAACAGTAGGGTTAGGGTAATGGGAAGAGAACTAGAAAGTAGGGGCTGGTCAGAGTTTGGGGACACTAAATACTGGGTAAAGGTTTTTTTCCCTGCTGTTCTTATCAGTTGACCTTTTTTAAAAAATCTATGAAAACATAGAAAGTTACAAAGTATTCTGCCTTTCCTGTTCTGTTTTCCACTGAGAATCGTACGAGGGACCATGTGAAGGAGACTTATTGAACTTTAGTGATAATACTCATAACAGGTGTTGTAACTAAAGAAGGATTTTCCAGGTAGCTTTTAATTTTAAAGAAATAGGTACAGATGAATTTTGACTGGGAAAACTTAATTCATGAATTACTTGCAAAAGAACTTGGGATGACTTTCTTCAAGGAGTTGACAGTAAAGCCCTTCTATAAAGCATATGATCAGTGGAATGAACTACATCTGAGAGTCTTATTTTTTTCACCCCAAAGATATTAGGTTGAAAGTTGTTGAAGACTCATATTTAAGAATTTACTTCCTTTTCCCACATCAGTATCTTCAGAAAATAAGAAATGGGTATCTAATGACGCTTCTACTGGAAGTGAAAGAGACACGTCAGACATAGTACAGCGTTGGGCATTGCAAGATCACTATAGAATGTACTCACCAATAATATACCAAGCCCTCTGTGAGCACGTGCAGACTCAAATGTCACTGATGGCTTCAAAAAATCCCCTCAATGGAATGCCTGCTGCATGTCATACTGTGTCTGGTTCAGGTTAGTAGAGATATTTGAATATTGAATATAAGCTATGAGCCATGATTAAATTACTTTGTTGTTATATAAGCACTGTAAGATGTGAATAAACTTTTTTTTTTTTTTAATTTCTTTCAGAATCACAGGCAACAGCACCTTCTGATTATGGCTGTTGTACTTCCACTCTGGTCTGGTCACCTCAGCAGCCGTCCTGCCCTCTGATGGTTCACTCTGTGGGTATAGTTTGTAGACTAAACAAGTATAATGGCTTGCTTATAGAAATTGTCACCTTAGCAGTGGAATGTTGAATTTACCGAGTAAATATACTAGGATATAAAACCAATTTTATAAAATTTTTTGTAGTAGAAAGTTTTACCTATTAAGAGCAATAGATATTACTAGGAATCAATCATGAGAAAAAAGAAATCAAGCATTCCTGCCACCCAGGCACAGCCAGTACCCTGATGAAGTATGTTTTTACTTATTTATTAACTCTCTCTATTTTATTTATTTTCTGTTTAAGTGATTTTTCTTTTTAAAATAAAAGCTGTACTTTTTTATATATTTAAATGCTGCTTTTTTCACTTACTACATTAGTATGACTGGTGTTTTTTTTTTTTTTTTTTTTTTTTTTTTTTTTTTTTTTTTTTTTTTTTTTTTTTTTTTTTTTTTTTTTTTTTTTTTTTTTTTTTTTTTTTTTTTTTTTTTTTTTTTTTTTTTTTTTTTTTTTTTTTTTTTTTTTTTTTGAGACAGGCTTTTTTCTGAGGAACTTCCCTGACTGTCCTGGAAGTTGCTTTGTAGACCAGGCTGTTCTCAAACTCACAGTGATCTGCCTGCTTCTGCCTAAGTGTTGGGATTAAAGGTGTGCACCATGGTGCCTGGCTGACTCTGTTTTCTTAAAATATTCCTTTTGCATAGTTAAAGCTGTAGTTTGTGGGTATTTTCCTCTTAAGACAAATGTCTCAGTTAAGTTGTATAATAAAATCACTAGTCTCTGGTTTGATATTAAGCTAACAGCTAGTTTTATTACTCTAGCATGTTCATATACATTTTTATACACACATGCATTTTTATTTCTGTGGTACCAAAAATTGAACTTAGTACTTCACACAAGCTAGACAGCCATGCCACCACTGAACCCTAACTGAATATATCTTTTTTTAAGGTTTTATATATGATTTTTTAATAAAATACTCATTTTATTTTTATTTCTTGTGGAGATTTTGCCTGCGTCTGTGTCTGTGCACCACAGGCATGATAACATTGGATGCCCGGGACTGGAGTTAAAGAGTATTTATAAGCAGCCATGTGGATTCTGGGAACTGAACTTCAGTTCTCTGCAAGAGTAGCAAGCACTCTTAACAGATGAGCTGTCTCCCCAGCCTCGTCTCCTGCTTCTTAGAATGTTTCTCAAAATGAAAATATTTGTTTTAGTCCAAATGTGGACTAATTTTTTGATGCCTTTAAAGCATGTATGGTATTTGTAAACAATCTATTTTCATCATGACCTTATAATGTTCCCATGTTGCAGCGTGAGCCACTGCTCTGAAAAACTAGTCTTTGTTGTGTAGTAGACACTGGAAAAATCCAACTTGCTTGTAAGCTGAAATATCACAAAATTGGTTTTTAATGATAGATTTTTTTAAATATTATTGATTTGTGTTTTTATAGTCTACAAGTTGACTGTTCATACTTTTGAAGGCTTTTTTTTTTTTCTTCTTGCTTAGGGAGTTCAGACTGATGGTGATCTTGGGTCACAAGATCAAACAATCTCTGTGAACTGCCCTGATGTTCCCAAGAATTCCTTTAGTGTTCCTGAAGTTCCGTGTGGCATTCCCCACACTGACAAGGCAGCTGTTCCAACGCCTCAGCAGCTGAATCTTGCTAATTGGATTCTGCCACAACAAAGAGCTCCTAAGGAAGCAGACCTACTAAAGTGTTTCCAAACACATATGTCTCTGTTTCCAGCTCATGGGAAAGATGCTCTCTCGGACAGTCAGGCACACTACAGCCTCACTCAGTTACAGCCAGCCTTCTTGGCCACTAATGAAGAAAAATGTGCCAGAGAACAAATTGGAGAGTCCACAAACGAAGGAAAATATTTAAGCATGCATGTGCAAGATGCAAAAATAGTCAAGAATGTGCAGCAGGCAGAAAATGTGAGCCAGGCTGCTGAAAAAGTTAGAATTGCCAAGTGTTTGCTGGGAGAGCTCAAGGCCTTGGTCGAAGAACAAGGTGGATGAGTGTTTCATACTTTTCTATAACATGGTGTAATGCTTAATAGCAGTGTTGTGTTTTCTAGCTGTCATTCAGATGACAATGATTGATAAGCAATGTCTGATGTTTTCCATAGAACTGTGTCGTGACCCAGTAAGGAACAGAGTTCTGTCTGTTATCTTACTTTTTAGGGCTTTTGTTTGTCTCTTGAGGCAGGGTCTCATGTAGTCTTAAGATGGCTTCTAACTTGCTCTGTAGCTAAAGATGATGTTGAACCCTATTCATCCTCCACTGCATGTATGCTGGGATCACAGCTGCTGGGGTTCCAGGCCTTGAACCCTTCTTCTGGGGACCTTGACATGTGTTCATTCTATATGATGCAAACAGACTTGAAAAGATCCAATATTGAGAATAAGTAAAAAGAAAATTATAGTAGTTGGATGACTTTCTGTTTAACAGAGATGCAAATTTCCTTCTATTATTTAATAACTAACTGTTAAAATGTTCAACAGATTTCACTTTGTAATCTTAGTAATCCATACCACTTACTGCCTTTCTGTTTACTGTTTTTCTCTTAAATCAACAAAATGTCTCAGAGCCAAGTTGTGGTTTTCACTATGTATATATTTTTCTAAAGTTGGGGCTTTTGCTTGTAATGCAGTACAAATACTCAGAGCCACGAGTAGGAAGTACAGTAATTGATTATAGAACTAATAGAATACCTGCCATTTAGAGGCTGACATACATAGAGAATTCTGAGATCTTTGGAAATACAGCACAGTTAAGGTTAAGTGTGCTAAAATAGCTATGTTTCCAGAACTTCAAATTAGACATGGTTGTTTTTTTTGTTTTGTTTTGTTTTTTTATTTGTTTTGTTTTTGCTTAAGATACTCACTGCATAGCTCTGGCTGGTCTACTGCTGTGTAGACCTAGACTGGACTTGAGAACTACCTGCCTCTGTCTCCCAAGCACTGGGATCAAATGCCTGACTCTTTCTCTTCTTTTAACCCAATGTTTGATTATGATAACTAGTGGTAGTAATAGCACCAGTGTTAGAGATCTTGAATACTCACCATGGTCCAGCACTGTACGGTGTCCCATATGTTTGATCTCACATAGTCTCACAGCAGTCTGATAATGGCCTCGACTTTAGGGAAGGAAATAGAGTTTTGGATAATAGTATCTCATTCTAATCTCAGTAACTGAGTATGAGCTATTTAAGACTTCAAGAGTGAAGTAATTGAAATAGTGGCCAAAGTATAAAGAATCTCAATTGGAGACGAGGAAGGACTGGAATCAAGAGATATAATGTGCAGTAAGGTAACTGACTTTAGTAAGTAACAGTGTAGTTTTCAGTTTCCAAGAGAGTAGGTTGCCAGCCTTCAGACCACACAAAAAATTAATAGATGAGGCAATGCATGTGTATTAACCCATTTAGCTATTGTACTATGATGTATACATAATTCAAAACATGTTTTACATAATAAATCATGCCATTTTTATGTGGTTTGACTGAGGTCAAAGCTGTAAATCGTGGTCAGCCAGCACTCCACCTTCAGAGCCATGAGCAGAGCCACTCTATAAAGAAACAGAAGACTGCTCAGTTGCTGGACGTAGTTGTTCATCAGTAGTGTTCAAATACTTATGGAATTGAATACAATTTTATAACTTGATTGTACTCACAATATTATAGTAAGTAGACACTTTGAAAGGAAGGAAGAGAGGACAAAAAAGAGATCTGATACTTATTTGCTCCTCATATCTGTCGGCCATATGTAAACATATCCTCTCTCTATAGTTAGCACTAAAAGATAGAGGTATGCTGGGTGACATTAGCTATACTTAATGAAACCATGTCCTAGAAAACCCATATATAATATTTTGCCAAATAACTCACCTAAAATGAACTATATTTTAAATTCAGGATCAAAAGTTGTATTACAGATATTTATAGAGTAGTCAATTATAGGAAACTTGCACAGCAATCATGGAGTTCACTATAGATCTTTGATAAGTATCAAGTAGAGATATCTGTAAGTCTGTTTTCTACTTAACTGAAAAAAATCACTAAATATAATAATACTATGATTTAAGATTAATCTTTCCCTATTCAGTGTAACTTCTGCAGAATTGTTCTGAGTAAGCAAATACACACAGCAGGATAAAGAGAAATAGATTTTATATAATAATCATTAGTTGAAATATATAATGAGTATTTATCTATACAGATTTTTAGTAATACATGCTATAACCTTGTCAATTTAAAATGCCAATTTTACTAAATTGCCTTTTATAGAGGACTCAGAAGTTCAGAGATTGGTAACAGAAGTAGAGGCATGCGTATCTGGACTTACAGCAGTGGGTAGCCACACAAATGTAGAAGTTGAAATAGCACTGGCCCTGCAGCCACTGAGAAGTGAGAACGCTCAGCTTCGAAGGTAAGACCTGCTCTTTGAGTATTTTTTAAAAATATTTTCAATATCTATAGGTAAAGGTGTTTCACAGCCAGAACACAGAAGTGGTGTAGCTAGGACTTACTTCATCAGGAAAAGAGACTACAGTTTCAATATTTATACTTTTCCTTTCTCATTTTCCATTACTTCTGCCCATTAGCATATTTTTTCCATTCCTCAGAACAGTTTGGAGTTATTGTAGGCATTCATTTATAAACCACTCATGAAAAGGAGCCTTATTCCTTGTCACCAGTTGTTTTTAATTTTTCTGAGTATGACTTAGAAAACTACTGTCCATTTCTTTGGAATTAGCAGTAGAACTGTTAGCTGTTTGTCCTTAGGGAAAAGAAACTGTATAACATTTTCTTGCCACTGTTAGTCACTTGACCTTTTAAAGGGTAAAATTACTGAAAAATGAAGAATTTGTTCCTTAGAATAGACTGAGATTTCCAGTAGTGATGTGGGAATTGTATGCTATTTTGTAATCTTTATTTGGAAAGATTCATTCATAAATCTCATTATAAATAAAACTAGAATGAGTAGGCTTATTTAGTAGCACTTTTCTTTGTAGACATTTGTAAACTACATGTTTTTAACTAGAAAACTGATCATTTCCCTCTCCCTAAGAGAGGGAATACAACTTGAAGTATATTGCCATCTGGTGGCAAAAAGAAGAACTGCTAGGTGCATGTCTTTATGTTATTTTGGCCATTTTTATTTCCAAAAGACTGCTGTTTTGCTAAGTTGGCTGGCCAGTGAGCTTCTGGCTCCACCTCCAAGTGCTGAGGTTAAGAAAGTATCATAATTAGAGGACAAGGGTGGGGATGGGAAGCTTTTAATGAGTAACAGAAAGTTCAAATTGGCTAATGTTTCAAAAGACAAGAACCTCAACAGCACCATGTTAAAAGATTATAAAAGCATTTCCGCATATAAGGCACCTTCTGGTTTTCTGGAAGACACCAGAAGAGGCATTCTGTTTTATATCCTAGGTCATCACTCTGTTCTGTCTTTTCTAGATCTGCATGTTTTGTTGCTGAGGGGAGAACCCTTTAGAAAAAAATCAGTGTTCTATCTGCCGCTCATTCTTTACTTTATGGTGTGTCTTAGAGGTTTGTTCCCAGCTCCCCTTTTCCCCAGAAGTAGATACTGAATCCAAGGCCTTGTACTTGCCTTGAAAGTGCCCTGTCACCAAGCTGTCCCCAAGTCCTTTTTGGTGATTTTTCTATGTCAGTACATATGTCCTGAGTCATAACTTAGGTTACATCTTAAACTATTTCAGTTTCTTGTCAAATATTATGATATATGTCTTTTATATAGCTATAATGTTTTACATGGTTTTGCATATATATAGCTATATCTCAGAGTAAATAACCTATAGGTAAAATCAACTTGACCAAGGAGAGATGGCTTAGTGGTTAGGGATATTTTCTGTTCTTGCAGAAGACCCAGTTTTGGTACCCAGCACCCACATGACAGTGATAACCATCTGTAACTCCAGTTCCCTCCTTAGTCCTCACTGGCATCAGGCATACATGTGGTGCACAGACATGCAGGAAAAACACCCATACAATAAAATGAAATTAATTTTTAAAACTATCTTGTCAAAGATGATATATATATGATGATATATGTTTTATTGCTTGGATGTTGCCAAACTATCTTCCAAATAGTTACAATAAACTCCCACTGAGAAAATGTCTCTATACTGTCACTAATGAAGAGCTATTTAGTTTATATTTTTGTGTATTTTTTTAGTATATGTGTATGTGTTCTGTGTATTCATGTGTACATGTGGAGGCCAGTGGTGTCATGCCACTATGCCCAGTTTCTCATGTGAGCTCTAGGAACCCAAACTCAGGCCCATTATTTTTGTGGTAAGCCATCTCCCATCCCCAAGCTAAGCATTTTTAAAATGGTTATAAATCATTACCTTTTTAAAATGAATTGCTTATTCTTTTTCCAGAACTTCAATTCTAAAACAAGCTTCAAATTATGATGTGCTTAAACTTTATATTTTTTACTTGGTGGTTGTTGGATTTTGAGTCTTGCTTAGGGATACCTTCCTTAGATTATTTATATTTCCTTGTAAACTTTGTGTTATTGGTAAATTATATTCTTAACTTTTTAATCTATCCAGAATTAATACTTGTTAAATAGTATTTGGTAAGGGCACTATCATTTTAGATTCCACAACTAAATCAAATACTTTAGTTCAGAAAGTTTCCAGTTCTGGAAAGATACTAAATACCAGAGAGTTTTTGCTTTGTCCTAATTTGTACCTCGGTACATATTCTTGTTGTGAAGCAGGTGCATATTGGGAAGATGGAGTTGATACCACATTCTCATGAAGTAGCTATTAACTTTTCCATATAATAATGAAATTGCTAGAAGCATAGATTTACATATCTTCACTTTGTTAATGTCTCACAAGCATGAAGCAGAAATATGTCTGGTAGTTGGTACCTACAGGTATTCTAGTTGATAACAATGACAGTTATTTTAAAAGATAAGCCACAGTAGTAAAGATACTGTACATGTGTCTATATGAACACACATGCATTATTTCAAGAGGAGATGTGAAGATATGGAAAACAAAGGAAACAGCTGGACATGGTGGTGCATGAGTATTGTCCCAGCACTTGAAAGGAGAATCCCAAGTTCAAGCCACTGTGAGCTACAGTACTGAGTTCCAGTCCAGTTTTGGAAATAGCGGGGCAACTGTCTGTCCTGAGTCTGGTGGTGCAGACCTAGAGGTCTTAGCTACTCAAGATACTGAAACAGGAAGATTACAAAGTTGAGGCTAGTTTTGGAAATTTGATTGAGACTTTGCCGATGAATATAAAAGGCACTTGTTGGGGGTGAGGGAGGCTATGTTCAAACTGGGGCTCCTGAATAGTGAGGTTTTGTTGTTTTGTTCATTTAGATTTTGTGTTTGGTTTGGGGTTTAAGGTGCACTGGTGATGATAGAGTTTGTCTTTTTTGGTAGATTTATTTTTGATAGGGAATCAGATGTATGCTGTAAAATGGGCTTAGGATTCTTATAGATCTTCATTATTTCCTTTAGGCAACTAAGAATTTTGAATCAGCGCCTCAGAGAAGAAGAGAAAATTCCAAAGGCACCTGGTAACCTTGAATGTAGGTAAAAGAACTTTAAGGATTAAAACTGAAGTCTTTGGGTATGTGGAAATGTTGGTGCAGATTTGTAATTCCTCAGTTACTTTGTCTAAGTGGGTTTTCTCTTTTTATCAACTGTAAAATCAGGAATAACTGTATTACTGAGTATACGTGTCCTCTCGGTATTGATGGGATAGGAGGATTGCTACAAGTTAGAGGCCAGCCAGGGACATGCCAAGGACTACTCCAGCCAGAAGTTTGTGCATAATGTTGTTGGTTGGTTTGTTTAGTTGGTTGGTTTCTGTTTTTGTTTTACTCTTTGTCTCTTTGGTCTTTGGGGGAACCTGCCAACCAGCTCCCAAATAAATCACATGGAGTCTTTGGAGTCTTACTCTTTTTCTTATGAGTGCCTGGCTTTAGCTTAGTTGGTTTGTAGTCAGATTTTATAACTTAAATTATCGCGTCTATCTTTTGCCTCTGGGCTTTCATGTTTGTCTAATCTGTACACCTTTCTTTCCTCCTTCCTCTGTGGTTGGCTGTGTGGCTGGGCGGCCGGTCCCTGGAGCCCTCTCCTTCTCCTTTCATCTTCTCTTCTCCTTTTACTTACCCTCTCTGCCTGCCCGCCCCTCCTGCCTTGCTATTGGCTATTCAGCTCTTTAGTAGACCAATCAGATGATTCAGGCAGGCAAAGTAGCACAGCTTCACAGAGTTAAACAAATGCAACATAAAAGAATGCACCACATCTTTGCATCATTAAACAAATGTTCCACAGCATAAACAAATGTAACACACCTTAAACTAATGTCCCACAACATAGTAAGACCCTATCTTGAGAAAACATGTTAATAAACAAGTTAATAAACAAATAAATAACCATGTGAGTATTCTACTTGTTGTCTCTACTATACTTAAGACCTTCTGAAAGATGTTTGGGTACTTCCGCTTTTCCCACAACATGAACAATAGTGAAATAAAAATCCCTGTACCAATGTCTGTGCACATAATACACATACTGCAGGGTAGATTTCTAGTAGAATTCTAAGCCAGTGTGCATATATATATATGTAATGCTATTTTGACAGATATTGTCAACTGACCCTCCTCCCTTCTTACTCAGCTGCTGGAACTGCAAGGTGAACACCAAATTGTCTTTATGGATCACAGAGCCTCATAGAGAAAAACGGGGTAGAAGAGCAGATGAGAACTCTATAATGTTCTCAGAGGGTTGTTTTGTTTTGTTTTTTTTTTTAACATTGAGTCTAATGTAGATGTGATGTTACAAAGAAATAGATTGATGCTTTAGTTTTTTCAATATCTGAATGATAAAATAAATTTAAAAAGTATCAACAAAATAAGGAAAGTTCTTTTGAAATATATGACATAACAGAGGCATTTTTTTTAGTGTATAACTATCTGTTACAAAATGGGAAAAAATTGAGCAACTAGCAGAGCAAGCACTTTTCCAAAGTGCTTTGGAGGTGGAATCCGTGGTTGCACTCTGAGTAGCTGATCTCTTTGTATTCTCATAATCATTCACCCTAGTGTACTTCTTTGGAGAGTATTTAGTACTGTTTGTAGGAGTGACTATTGGTGTCTCTCCGACCTGCCCCAGCCAGCCTGCAGTTTGTGCATTCTCTGGGATTTTTCTTGTTGATCTGTAATCTTATTCTTTGTGATCATATGTGATTATAAGAATTGTTTTATGGTTTCTTGTATTTGTTAAGAGTCGTTTTGCATCCTAATATATAATCTATTTTAGAGAACGTTTCATGAACTGCTGAGGAAAAAAAATGTGTGTTCTGTAGTGTTTGGATGGGATATTCTGTAGATAGCTAGCTGTAAGTCCATTTGATTTATGATGTCATGTAGCTTGGGTATTTTTGTTGGGATGACCTATCAGTTTGAGTGTGAGGTATTAAATCATCCACTGCTATTGCACTGGGGTTCATCTCTGACCTTACATCAAGTTTTATGAGGTTGGGTACACCTGGAATCCAGGCTCCTACATTTAAAATCTTAATGTCCTCTTGACAGACTGTTCCTTTAATCAGTATGAAGTGACCTCTTTTTTTTTTTTCTTTTGTTTTCCTAGTTTTGATTTGAGATCAGCTTTGTGAGGAATTAGAACAGTGACCTCGTTTGTTTCCTGGATGCAGTCCCTCATGTGTTTATGCCTCCTTCCGTCCCTATGCTGGTGTCTGTCTTTTGTGGTGAGGTGCATTTTCTGGAGGCAGGATTTAGAGGATTCCTGCCTTTTGACCCAATCTACTAGCCCTGTCTTTGAATTAGAGAGTTGGCTCACATTGGTATTTAGGGTTGTTATTGAAAGATGTGTATTAATTGTTGCATTTTTGGTTGTGTTTAGTTTTTTTGCCTTTGTTGGTTAGGATTTGCTTAGTGATCATAAGTTCCTTCAGTCTATTTGTTGTTTTGTTTTTTCCTGGTTTTTTGAGACAGGGTTTGTCTGTGTAGCTCTGGCTGTCATAGAACTAGCTATAGACCAGGCTGACCTCAAACTCACATAGGTTCACTTGCCTCTGCCTCCTGAGTGCTGGGATTAAAGGTGTGTGCCACCACTGCTTGACTCTTGTTTCTCTTCCAGACTGGATTAATCTCCTGTAGTCCAGGGTAGCCTTGAATTCAGAGATGCAGACAGGTCTCTGTCCCTGCCTCCTGAGTGCTCGAGTTAAGGTGTGTGACTGCCTGGCCTCTATGGCTGACTCTGTGGCTCTCTCTCTCCTGATCTTCAAGCAAGCTTTATTTCTTAGAGAATACACAAAATATCATCACATTATTTCTGTCAGGGCAAGAGCTTATTTCTGCTGTTTCCTTTCAGCATATTTCAATGGTGAGTCTTCTAGTCTCCCCTTTTCATGGAAGTCCGCCGTAGTTTTTTATAGCTGTGACAGAAATGTGGTAGATCTGTGGGCTGATAGCTAACAGTCTGAAAAGTGTAACATTAGGGACTGTGGCATAGTATTGTTCTTTTGTGTTTGAATATATATTATATAAATCATTATCTACATAAGTATTTTCCAGAAAAGTTACCAAAATTAGTAGTAATTGATTCTGGTGCGAGAGACACCATAGGGGAGGGAGAGATATCATTGAGAATTGTTTGGTGGCATCTTTGGCATTTTTTGTGGAGTTTGAGATATTTACTTTGCACATGTATTATTTATTTGTTTTAAAAGGTAAAAACAATTTATGACTAAAATATCAGTTGGAGAAGACATTAATTTTTTAAAAATATATTTAGTATTTATCTAGCAAATGTTTATGCATTGTTACTGTTGAGGGAAATCAGTGAACTGGGGGTATTTCTTTTTCTAGAAGCAGATGTTTTTAGGTCTGTTTTAACAACTGGAAACCACGGCTGTCTTTCAGTGCTTTCCCTTCAGTCGCTGACTGTGTCACTGCAGAATCAACTGCAGGAGTCACTGAGGAGCCAGGAGGCACTGCAGAGTCAAAACAAAGAGCTCCTGAAAGTGATCGAAGACCAGAGAGATGAAAACAAGAAGTTGACAACTATATTTAAAGACAAAGAGCAAGTTCTTCTTCAGAATAAGCAGCAGTGTGACATTGAGATGACAAGGGTAAAACTTGGTGTGTATTTGAACTGTAGTTAGAGTCTTTGTTTCTAAAGCAGGAAGGAGGCTGAAGGGGCTTTCTGTTGTTTGCTTTAGAACTGGAGGAAGCCTTGGCCAGTGAGAAGAACTCTCGGTTTAAATTAGAGACAGCAGAGAAGGAAAATCAGATACTGGGAATAACACTACGCCAGCGTGATGCTGAGGTCGCTCGACTTAGAGAGCTCACCAGGTGAACTGCTTCCTGTCTACAACCCGGGCCTCTTGGTAGATGTCTTTATAAACTCCAGACCACACAGACCCCTTCCTTTCTCCTTTTCCCCTCTTATTTTGTCTTTGTTCCTCCTCTTCTTTTAATTTCTAATGCTTTGTTGGATTTCACTTTAGAGATTCCAGACCTATTTGGAGGCTTTTTAAACCATTGAGTTGGAGATTATGGGTAGCCAGTTGGTTCCCACAAAGAACTGGGCACTGTGTAGTGACATAGTTAAGCTCCTTGGCTCTGGCACCAAAGAGACTGGGATGGACTCTCAGCTGTGCTACATTTTAGCTGAGTAGTTCTGTGATCATTATTAACCCTCTAAACCTCAGTTATAAAGTGAACAGGGGACCACAAAATAATTCATGGTGTCCAGCTAACATGTTAAGTCCTCATGCCATATGATAATGGGCAGGTCACTTAATCTCTTTGACTTTTTGTTTTTCATTTCATCAGTAAAGTGAGGGTTTGTCCACAGGCCCTATAATGTCTTCATTATTTATTCAGTCTCTTCCCAAATAAATAAATCCATCATACTTTGTATATTTTTATAGAAAGCTCACAAAAATCAGTTTTCTTTTGAGATAGTTGGTAGTCATTGGATTTCAACTACTTTTAAACATTTCAGAGAATTAGTAATTACAGGCCTGAAAACCAGGAGTTCTGACTATTTCTTTCATGATTCTGAAAGTTTATCATTCCAAATGATTCACTTTTAATTAAAAGCTTTTTGGGAAATAGATGTCTATTACATATAAATTATGTGTTTTATATATAGTGTGCTTAGTTTTATGAATATGCTTAATAATAATTTAATATAGAAATTTTACTTTACTTTAGCATACCACTTACTAGGCTTGATTTTTTTTTTTTTTTTAATCCAAAGGTTGCTCAAGAATAAAGTATTACTATACCTTAGGGAAAAAAACTATGAGCGATAATAGATTGATATAAATAAAAATCCTTTGTCATTTGTAATATTTATTTTCTGTTGTCAAAACCTTTCAACACTAATTTTTGTATTTGCCTTAAGTCCTTCTTTTAAAGCATCTGAGTGAGTTAAAGAGTTGAGTAAAACAAACAGTAATTACTGTACTGCATTCTTCTTGGCAGAACTTTACAGAACAGCATGGCAAAGCTGCTCTCGGATCTCAGTGTGGACACTGCTTGCTGCAAGACAGGGAGTAACCTCACCAAGTCCCTTCTGAATATTTATGATCAACAGCTTCAACAGGACCCGGCCCCACCTCACACTTCCATTCTGAGCTACCTAAATAAACTAGAGACAAATCCCAGCTTTACACACTCAGAGCTGCTTAAAAATGAGGAAAGCACAGAGCCACACAGACTCTGCGAAAATGTGCTGCCCTCACAGAGCCCTCCACAGAATGGCACCAGGGCAGTGGGTGGAGAGTCTGCACCTGGATTGGCTTCTGCTTTAGGAGAGGATTCTGATACAGAATGTGATACCATCACTTTCATAGATGATGAGTGTAATGTGGACAGCACACTTTATATTCCTTTTGCAAGAAGCACTTCTAAAAAGCATTCACCACTTTCTAAGAGACTGTCTCCCCAGCCAATGAGAAATGTTGCTACAACACAGTTAGTTAGTGGCAACACACTTGTCTCTAAAAGAGAACATAGACTGTGTGCACCAGTCACTTGTTCTTCACAAAGTGAAGCAGAAGATGCGCCTGGGAATCTTTCCAGAACATCTACAACAGAGGACATGCAGCTTCTCAGGAAAATAAAGGAAGTGATTGGTAAGATTCCTGCTGCTGCGGAGCACCTGAAGGAGCAGGCCACACATCATGGGCCATCAGCCTGTCTCAACCCTAGTGACCCAGTGAAGGGCAATGCAGTCAGTGACGTCAGCTTTCTAAATTCTGACTTGACATCAGACTGGAGCATCTCCTCCTTTTCAACGTTCACGTCTCATGATGAACAAGACTTCAGAAATGGCCTGGCAGCATTGGATGCCAGCATTGCTCGACTCCAGAATTCCTTAAGGACTGGCATTCTGGAGAAGTGAGTTTGGCAAAAAACTGATTGAGTGGTTTATTTATTTATTTTTTTAAGGATTAGAATATGGCTACATTCATAGTATATTTTAGGTTTCCCTAAAGAGAAATTTTATACTATTAATTATGTATGAAATAATAAATGGAATAAATTTACTGTTAGAATGTTTTAACACCTGAAGCTTATAAAAACAAATTCTCTTAAGAAATTAACGCGTGCTAACAGAAGAAAGTTGTAGGTAACTAAGCAGACACTGTGTAGCCTCACTGCTTCCCAGAGAGAATCTTCACCTGTACCTGCTGGGTCAGTGGGGTGAGTACCAGGGGATTTCCGACTGTCCAGAGGATGATGGGAAAGGAGTCAGTAGTTACAGTTCCCTCACTGCTTTAGAATATCTGTTGTTTATATCTTAATGATAGTGTGCTTGTAGGTGAGGTCCTCTGGCTTACAAGCCATGCTGTTAATGACATGTATCAACGTATCTAAGAGAAAAAGGAGCTAGTGCATCTACCTCATACAAAGCATTGTTGGTCCAAGGAAATAGGTGATACTCTTAATATATGGTCCTTAAATATTGGGCATTTTATTTATATTTGTTCTAAATGTACATTTTAAGACCGTTCAAAAGTAAAGTCAGACTGTTAAGGTAATATTAACAACCAAGTTTTACCTAACTAATTTTGTTTTTTAGTAAGCATTATTTGTGTTTTTCTTACTATCTTTGAAAATGACAGAGTTTGCAAATCTCTGCACTGGTGGTAATTCTGATTTTCTAGTCCAGTTTTCCCCCATCATTTAACTGAGAAATTGTGGTCATTTTTGTAATTCACATGAACTATGTTGCCATCCCTGCTTCTCAGTACCAGCCTCTTGTCCTTCCTGTCTTGCCATGTAGTCTACGATGACCTCAGATGGTTCCTGCCTTGTCCTCCTGAGTGCTGACTGCAGATGTGCATGCACCAGTACCTCTCACCACCTGCTGGCACCTCTTTCTGAGCAACACATTCTAACTCTTAGCAGAAGTCTTGTGCTGTTAGTATCTCTTGGTACAATCACCTGTCTCATGTAGTTGAATTTGGCATTGGGCAGCCTCTGGCATTCAGGCTGGCATTCTGCTGGTTCCAGGAGTTCCTCCTGGTATATTTTCATAGTTCCAAAACCTCTGAAGGACCCTGCTAGGTTATTTAATATATCCAGACTTTCTAGGGGTCTTTTTTAGGTATGAATGTATTAAAATGAGTTGTAAAATATTTTCATAGACATGATTATTAACATTTTATATATTTCCAGTATTCATTAATTAATTTACTTATTTGGAGGTAACAGGTCACAGCTCTTCACCATCTAAGCTCAGAAACACAAAGTAATATAAAGAAGAAAACTGAGTCATCTTTCTGTTCTCAAGTATCAACTGTTACTCATAAACACAAGTAAATCTGGGGGCTGGTTAGATGACTACACAGGTAACGGTGCTTGTTGCATAAGCCTGACAACCTGAGTTCAGTCCCCCAACCCGTGTGAAGGTGGAAAGAGTGAGCTGACCCTAGAGTCATCCACTAACCTCCACATGAGCACCATGGTGAATCCAGGCCCACACACTTAATGTGTAGACTAACAAAAAAATTAAATTCTTAAGATCTTTTATATGATAATTCTGGAGACACAGGAAGAAATAAAGTGTTTCTCTTACTATACACTGGCAACACTTCATTTCTGTGATCTCAGAATGCATAGGGATTTCACCTCCACAGCAAGCAAATGTTGGTTCTGCAGAAACTCCAGTCCAGTTCGGACACTGTCTCCCTGGAGGTGGAGTCAAACAGGTTGTGGTCTCATGCCAACAGACTGACACCTACTTCAGATGCTAGTCATAAGTCCACAACTGACCGACCAGCTGTACATCAGGGTTCCTATGAATCTCTTAATACCCTTGATCAGTGTTCTGGTTAGTTTTTGTCAATTTGACAAAAACCTAAACATAAGAGGGGGGAATCTTGAGAAAATGCCTCCATAAGATTGGCCTGTGTGCAAGTTCATAGGGTGTTGTATTAATTACTGATCAATGTGGGAGGGCCCAGCTCACTGGGTCAGTGCCATCCCTGGTCAGGTGGTCTTGGGTTGCATAAGAAGGCAGGTTGATCAGGCAGATGGTAGTAGTGGTGGTAGCCCATGCCTCTTGGGAAGCAGAGGGTAGTCAGATCTCTTGAGTTCAAAGCCATTCTGGTCTGCAAAATGGGTTCCAAGATAGCTAGGACTTACACAGAGAACCCTGTCTTTAAAAACCAAAAAGAAAAGAAGACAAAAGGAAGAGAGAGAAAGAAAGAAAGAAAGAAAGAAAGGCTGATTAAGTGTAATGAGGAGCAAGCCAGTAAGCAATATGTCTCCATGACCTTCAGTTTCTGCCTCCAGGTTCCCTCCAGGACTTTCTGACCTAACTTCCTTAGTGATAGATTGTGACCTAAGAGTTGAAAGGTAAAAGTCTCCCAGGTTGCTTTTGACAATAAGAAACCACAATAAGTTGTGTTTTATGACAATAGAAAAGTAAATAATTTTGCTAGTGCAGCTCACAAAACTCAAGAAAATACATGAATAGATTTATTTTGAAGGATATAAACAGCCAGAAGAGGTGGATAGGACAATGTCTAGAAGGATGATTCCTGCAGTTTTCATCCCCATCAAACTGGGGTACTCTGACCTCTAGGTATATAGGTCTGCTCATGGTCCAGCTGCCTAAAAGCTCTCCCTCCCCTGCCCTTCACTGAGATGTCTGTGGGATCATGATTGAAGCATAGACAACTACATAGCAAGGGCTCTCAACCTCCCTACTGCTGTGACCCTTTAATACAGTTCCTCATACCCTGGTGACCTCCCTCCCAACCATAAAATTATTTTTGTTGCTACTTAAAACTGTAATTTTGCTAGTTATGAATTGTGATATAAATATCTGTTTTCTAATAATCTTATTTGACTCCTGTGAAAGGGTCATTTGAACCCCCACAAAGGGGTCACAACTCACAGGTTGAGAAACACTGACTCCTGATTGGACAAACCCATGATCTAATGCTAATAGGTCAAGTGGGAATCCCAGCAGGCCTGTTTTAATTCTTGGCTTCTGTACAGCATTCCTCCTCCTGGGTGTGATGGACTGAAATGAGTCTTATGATCTACTATCAGAGAAAGTAGGTGAGAATTCAATATTGGGGGAAGAGTTTTCATTCTGTGATACTTTGGGGAAAATTCCAGTCCTGGTCTATTGGGAGAAGATGTAAAAACCAACTAAAAAGACAACACTCAGTGGGTATTTCCCCTCACTTTAAGTTAAATCTTTTCTAGAAATCTATACCGATTCCTAAGAATGACATTTTATTGGTGACAAGTGTGTTAGAGGTTCTAAAGGCCAGCTTCAACCACATGGGAAGCAGGGCAGAGTCCAAACATCTCAGGATGTTTTCTACATGGTATTCAGCATCCATCACAATTTGTTCATTGCTTTCTCACTCTTACATCGCTAGCCTTAGCCTGCTGTTTAGAAATCTAACTCTTTTTATTCCTGTTTCTTTCTGAGGCAGAGTTCACTTTGCTAGTAAACACTTGCACACTGTTGTGCATGTGTTGAAAAAGTATGGATCGTTTAAATATGAGAGGAGCAAAAACAGAAAATCATGTCGTTAGTGTGATGTAACAGATCCCACCAGCCTTCCTGACTGGTCTGTGTGAAGGATAAATGGAGGCAAAGCTTTTGAAAACTGGCACTATTTAATCTGTGACTTACAGCACCTAAAGAACTCTGATTTACCATTCTGCTTGCCTTTGTTCTGGTGTCCGCCAGTTTGTCAATGAGCCTTTTAAAATACAGATCCAGTGATGACGGGTAGATGTGATCTAATCAAATGAAATACATTTCCAATGACGGTTTTTATAATCTTGTTACAGTTGTCTTAAAATGAGCAACAGCTGAGTTGGCTATCTGAGCCATCATACTGTGCTACAGATCATACTAGGGTTGCAGTTTCCAAATAATCACATTGCCATTCCTGGAGTTAAAGTGGTATCATGTTAGGACATTTTCCTCAAGGCCCTATTGCACTGACCAAATAAATAGTTGTCCTTAAGGAAAAGCTCAAATTTACTGCAAAGTCCAAGTGATTTATTCTCCTCGAGGTCACAATGAAGAGAAACAGGAAAACCAAAACATGGAATTAAAATACTCAGATACTAATTCCATGCCATGGAACACCTTAAACCAGGCAGAATAATTTTCAGTCTAGTTTTCTTCCTGATTGACTGTCATAACTGCTTGACCACATGGAAATTCACAAGAGTCTTGAGAACCTGGCACCATCCCTTCTCTGTTAATATGGTATAATACCCAAGAATCCCCTCTGGGACTCGTCGTGTATATTAAGTAGGATGACATGTAAATGCTCTACACTGAACAAGACCCTGATGACTGCTGTCTGCCTCTGGTTGTGTCGTGTGTATGTGTCTGTGTGCACTGCACAAAGCTCCTAAGGTTTTCCTTTGCTTTATGAAGATACATTGTTCTTAAAATCTCTGTCTAGCATGTGACTAATAAGACAAGATTCCCACCTGTCACTTGGCCAGTTTATAACAAGTCATTACTAAAAATGAATGTGTTTTGTTCTGTCAGCACGAGCATTCAACTTGAGTCCTCTCGGTTTCGAGACTGTGGTCTCATCTTCGTACCTTGGTCTCATGGAGATTCTAAGGAGACAGAAATAGCACAGACTATCCAGAACTTGGTCCCCTTTGAAGCAGGGACATGTATTTGTTCACATCTTAATGAAGAATGTGCTCAGCTATTCAGGAGGAAGCACACAGCCAAGTATTTATTTTCACCCCATCATTTTTTCTGGATTCTTCACTTGGCTGTGAACTTCAGGTCCAGAGAGAGGAGACAGACAAAAATCAGATATCTTAAGCAGCTGCTCCAAACCTAGCAGAACAGGCCCTCTTGGAGGGTGGCAACTCAGCTTGGCAAGAAGAAACCAGGAAAGAAAAGTAACTTTCAAACCCAGAGCTTCAGTGGATGGAGGAAAAGTAACGGTGATTTGTTCTCTCCCTCTGCCACCTTTTCACCCTCCCTCCCTCTCCTCTGTCCCTCCTCCCTCCTCTCCTCTTCCTCCCCTCCCACACGCTTGACAAAGGGTCCCACTGTTTAGACACTGATCTCTATTATTTCATGATGTCTGCCTTACTAAGTGATCATTTTGTCAGCAGAGACTCAGTAAATCCGATAAAAATTTAACAAGATCTTTATAGAATAAATGAATGGAGCATTATACAACATTAAAGGCTAGGAGGTGGTGGTGCACACCTTTTATCCCAGCACTCAAGGGGTAGAGGCCAGCCTGATTCAGGCTGAGCAAGTTTCCAGAACAGCCAGGGCTACACAGAGAAAACCTGTCTTGGAGTTGAGGGAGAAAAACCAAAACAACATTGATTATAGGTCTCATAGATAAAAATGGCTACTCTTCAAATTAGCCTATAAATTCAAAATGACTCTACTAACCCTTTCTTTTAGTGTGACTATGAAGTAAGGGGCTAAACTTATTTGATGTGTTTCAGCCCACTGCACTTGTGTTTTTTATATATTCTCACACTGTTCATTCAATCCATGGAACGATGTTTACTGGTGTGACAGATACCAAGTGATACCTCTGTTACTTTTCATTTTTATTTCTCTGGTTACTACTGGGTTTACAAAAGTTCATGTTTGTGAGTTCTTTGGTACTATTAGTAAACTACTTATATTCTCTACATTGTGATCTATTAGTTGTTGGCCATTGTGTTCCAAAGGGCACTTTGGATAGAAAGGGATAGATACTCTGTGTCAGGATAGCAGTTTCTCAGACATATTGCTATAACTTTGTTTACAGAATTTTTTTTTTTTTTTGAGACAGGGTTTCTCTGAGTATCCCTGACTGTCCTGGAATTTGCTTTGTGGATCAGGCTGGCCTTCAACTCACAGAGATCTGCCTGCCTCTGCCTCCTGAGCGCTGGTATTAAAAGTGTGCACCGCACAAACATTTCTAACCAGTGCTGCACAACTGTAGGTTATTTCCTCTGTGCCATGAATACACTTCATGTCCTTACTAAAGTCAGCTTGACTTGAGTTCAGTAGTTAAACAGTTTTTAACAGTAGTTATAAACTACTGTTTATATAACAGTATTTATATAAATGTATTATTACAAATAAAACAGTATTTAACAGTAGTTTTGATATTTTAACAACTTAATATATGCACACTTTCTCATATTTCAATGTGTATATTTCTGGTGAGATTTCATGTGTATATGAATGTTCTCATATGAGGAGGCACATATGTGTGTTGTAGAATATTAGTTTAAGATGCACTGCTTTTTTATGCTGTGGAACATTTGTTTAATGATTCAAAGATGTGCTGCATTCTTTTATGTTGCATTTGTTTAACTCTGTGAAGCTGTGTCTCTCTGCCTGCTTAAAACACCTGATGGTCTAATAAAGAGCTGAATGGCCAATAGCAAGGCAGGAGAAAGGATAAGCGGGGCTGGCAGGCAGAGAGAATAAATAAAAGGAATGAAAAGACATCAGGGGCCAGCCACTCAGCTACCCAGCAAGCCATGGAGTAAGAAGTAATGAAAGGTATACTGAAATAGAGAAAGCCAAAAGCCCAGAGGCAAAAGATAGGTGGGATAATTTAAGAAAAGCTGGCTAGAAACAAGCCAAGCTAAGGCTGAGCATTCATAAAAAAGAATAGGCCTCCATATGGTTTATTTTGGAGCTGAGTGGTGGTCCCCCAAAGAGTAAAGAGCCAAAAGTGTAAAGCAAACAGCAACATAGGTGTGTGTAGATGTATGTGCACGTGTGGAGGGAGGCTGATGATGCTACCTTCTTCAATTGGTCTCTACCTTGTATGTTGAGGCTGCATCTCTCATTGCATCTGAAGCTAATGTAGCTAGTTAGCTTGCCCCAGAGATCCTGTGTGTCTGTCACTGTCACTGTGGGAAAGCAGGCAGGTTGGTATGCTCGTGTGGCATTTAAGTGACTTTTGGGGAATCCAAACTCAGGTAGCCCTGCCTGTGACAAGCACATTTCAGCAAGCCTTCTCCTCAGCTCCTTTCTGACCATTTTCATTAGCTGTTCTTTGGTTTCTTTATTTTACATTTAGAATCATTTTATCTACGTCCAGTAGGAAAAACTACTGGAGTTCTAATTGCAATAGTAATAAAATTGTTTATTAAAATTTCTAAAATTGAATAAGAAGTCTTTCCTCCTAGGAAAAGAATATGACTTTCAGTTTATTTGGGTCCCATCTTATGCCTTTTAATACTTCTGTCCATCTTTAGCAGTGCAGATCTTAAATCATTTGGTTGAATTTATTGAATAAGTGTTTTAGAATTTCTGTCAGTATCATACTCATAGTAGGTTCTTTATTAGCACCATACATATGAGAAAACATATGATGTTCCCAGTTAGAACGTTGGTTACTGGAATTGGTAAATAGAAAGCCGCCTCTCATTTCCTAGAGTAGAAAGCTGGCTGTGCACCTAAGGCTATTGACGTGTAATTGTGCTGAGAGATGAGCCCTAACAAGCTACAGTGCCTGGAATCTGGACCATTGTGATCTCAGCTAATCTCCTAAAGTCAGGCTTCTGTTCCGGCCTGGACTGTTGACCTAATTAGTTGGGTCTTCTGATGAGTGCATGGGCAGGGAGGGCCTCATCCTGAGATGGGCAGGGCTAATCCAGAGCAGAAATTTCCCCCAAGGGATTAAACTTCCCAACATTAATCCCCAGCCCCTACATGGCCACTCACAATTGTTTATACCATCAGTTTCAGAGGTTCAGACACCCTCTTTTGACCTCCATGTGTAGCACACACACATATGATGCACATTTAAGCAAAACACATTAAAATTATTTTAAAAATATATTTTGTTCTGAGATTATTTAGTTGTGGGATATTGTCACAACATTACGTTTCTCCATAGAGACAGAACTAATAGGGTGTAGAAATAGAGTTATAAGAGAGAATCTTTTAGGATAATATAATCATGGAGACTAAGTCCCATTACAGGCTGGAGACACCAGGGATGCAAGTAGTGTGGAGGTCTCGGAATTAGAGAGCATGAGGCTCTTCTTCTTGATTTCAGGATTTGAAGAGCTACTGCTGTAAGTCCTGAAGTCCAAAAACCAGAGAGCCTGGACTTCTCAACTCCAGGGACAAGAGAAGAGCTCTTCAGAGCTAGGAAGAAAGACACACTCTCTTCACTTTTAGATCTTCTGATTGGATGGGCCTGCCCACAATGAGAGTGAGCCTTTGGTTCAGTCCAGAGTCATGGAGCAATCTCTTTTGGAAAGAACTTCACAGGAGGTTCACTTCACAGGAAGTGCTCTAAACAACATGTCCAGTCTTTTAACATCATGACAAAACAGTCCTGTCTACAAATTTCACTAGAAAGTACCATGTGATCAAGTCTCTCTCCCCTACAAAACACTCCTCAACCTTTGAAGTTTCTGATTTTGCACTGTGGGTTGTGCATGGCCTGCCTTCAGGTTGTAGAGAACTGCCTATCAGTTTTCCAATTATTTTTCATTTTTATTTAAAATGTATTAATTATTGTTATTATACGCATGTGTATATGACATAAAGCATGGGGCATATGCCAAAGCATACTCATAGATGAAGTATATGTGGAGGTTCAGTTCCTTCCTTCCACCTTTATGTGAGTCCCAAGGATCAAACACAAGTTGTCAGGCTTGGTGACAAATGCCTTAACCTTGTCAGTCCTTGAGTTATTTATTTAATCCAGTCAAGCTGACAACTAAATGCAGTCCAACAACAATTAATGCTTATTAAAATGTATTGTCACAGATAAGTAATTATAATGAACATATTGACTTACTTAATATGGGGCTTGCTTTTCTCATAACTATGGATAGACATAGTAGACCTGGTCCTTGTCAAAGACTTGAAGCCAATCTTGGGACAGACAAGACAGACAGACAGACAGACAGACACACACACACCAGTATTCTCTACACAACACATGTTACTGGAAGCAAAGCAGTGATGTTTAAATTAAATGCTGGATGGGATATGGTCAGTTTACAGATAGAAAAATCAACAGCCCCAAAGATAAATGAGTCCTGAATACTGGCACACAGTTAGCCAATGAAGAGGAGGGGGAGGTAGGGTTATGAGCAGCCACAGAAGAGCCTAGAACACAGATCAGGTACTTGGTCTGCTGTGGATCTTTACAGACTTGAGCAGATATATGTTGAGGTAATCAGTCTGCCAGGTAGTGTAGCTTATGGATTAGAGAGAAGAGACTAATGCTACACAGCCAAGTTGGAACACTGTCACCATCTGTGGGACAGCTAAGGCAAACAGCTGACAATAGAGACGAATTTGCCACCCAGCAGGTAACTGATGAGCAAAGGGCTGAGATACAGGCTGCCCTCTGGCCTGACAGCTGGGTGGATGTCACTGTTAGTTTTACTCTGTCCCCACTCCTCTTTTGTCCAAGAAAGGTTTCTTCCTAGAAGATGCCATCTAGTAATGGATTCTCATTATGTAGAGATTAAGTTTAATCTTAATCTCTTAAAGATTAAGAATTAAGCAAGGCAGAGGTTCTACACAGAAGGCATCCAGATGTGTTTTCTATGACACCATAGATGGTTTTGCCCTGCTCCCTACCTAGATCACCATCACTTTTTGTCCTACCCACTGTCCATGACGTAGCCACTGTTAAAAAGGAAAGCATTTAATTTGGTTTGCTTACAGTTTCAGAGGTTTAGTTTAGTCCATTATCATCATGATGGGGACACAGGCAGACATATGCTGGAAAAGTAGCTGGGGGTTCTACAACCAAATTTGCAGGCAGCAGGAAGAGAGAGCTGCTGGGCGTGGCTTGAGGATTTTGAAATTTCAAAGCTTATTCTCAGTGACACTTCCTTCAACAAGGCCACACCCACATCAACAAGGCCACACCCACTTCAACAAGGCTACACCCACTACAGCAAGGCCACACCTCCTAATCCTTCTCAAGTTGTGCCACTCTTTGATAACTAAGCTTTCAAATATAGGAGTCTGTTGAGGCCATTCTTATTTAAACAACCACACTTTTGAAAAAAAAATCTGCAAGATGTTTGCAATGGTTAATGTGTGTGGGGGAAATAGAGGCCCCACAAGTCATTAGAACTATAATATAGGGAGAGAATGACAGAATACAAAATAAGAATGTGTAATCACATAAGTTCATATTTATCCATTTAAACTATTATTGCTATCCTTTTAGACTATTTTAAACAGAAGATTTAAGTTTATTGAAAGGCCTTTGATACAAACCCAATGCTTTGATTCAGTGGTTTGAATGAGAAATGCCTTCGGTAAGCTTAGACATCGAACATTTAGTTTTTCAGTTGATGCTGTTTGGGAAGTTTAGGAAGTGCAGCCTTGCTAGAGAAGAACATCACTAGACAGCTTTGACAGGATGCAGCCTCATCCTACCTCCAGTTTGCTTTCTCTGCTTTGTACTTATGGTTGAGCTGTGATCTCTCAGCTTCTTGCCCCAGCCACTATGCCGGCTGCTTGCTGTCACACCTCTGCCATGATGGAGTCCTGCCTCTGGAACTTTAAGACAACATCAGCTTTTTCTTCCATAAGTTGCTCTTGTTTGTATCATAGCCACAGTATGGTAACATGATCTTTCTGTATGCTGTGAATTATCATTGGATAATAAAGGAACTGTTTTGGCCTATGGCAAGGCATTTTACAAGGAAACAGGAAATCCTAGCATAGATAAAAGGGAAGAAAGGTGGAGTCAGAGAGAGATGCTGTGAACCGCCGCTGAGAGAGCAAGATGTAAAGGAACTCAGGGAAGCCACAAGCCACTGGTAAGACATAGATAAATAGAAATGAATTGAGATGGGAGAGCTAGCTAGCAATGAGCCTGAGCCATAGGCCAAATAGCATGTAACTAATATAAGACTTTGTGTGATTATTTGGGACCAAGCAAGCGGTTTATTTGGGACTGCTGGTCTCGATTTTGGGGCAAGGCCAAACCCGAAACTCTTACTACAGTAACAAGAAGTATGTCTCTGGTGATAGGCTTTAAGAGCACATCTTGCTTCCAGTTCACTAATATAACCAGAGAGCAGACTGTTGTTTCAAAGAGCCTAACCATGTTGGATTTGTTGTTGCTGGTTTTGAGAAGTGGGAAAGACTTTGGAACTTTGGACTAGAAAAACAGATGAAGGCCAAACCCGAGATGGTCAGGAGATTCTCTTCCCTCAAGAATGCCCAGAGAAAGGATTCAGTGTTACATATACCCTTCTCTGTCTGGGGCCTTGATATTATTATGCCTATAGTCAGCCTCTACACCACATATGCCGCCATGATCAACAAGGTTACACCCTACAACTACCCAGAGCCTGTGTGAGATAATGGGACATGCCTGATACGCCCAGCCACCCACAGGACCCTCAGGGCGCAAGCCTGGAATGGCTGAAGAACCTGCTGGTGGAAGAAACCCCCTTTCCTGTTGCCCCTCAATAAAAACACAAAAACCACCCCCCTTAAAAATGAAAAAAAATAAAATAAAAAGGAAGGAAAGAAAGAGAAAAGAAAAGCAGTTGAACGCTGTTAGCAGAGGTCACAGGCTAGTTCTAACAGGAACCTAGAAGACAGCAGTGTGGACTATGGAGACCCAGGCCAAAGCGATTCAGAGGAAACTTTAATAGCAACCAGGCTAGAGGCAGTTCCTATAATGCTTTGGCAAAGAATCAGGCTGCCTTCTTACTCTCGTTCTGAGAGCATTCCTGTGACTAAGTGGAAATGTAACAGACTAATTTCTTTGGCAGAGAAAATTTGAAGACAACATAATGTTGAATCTGTGGCATGGTTGTTACTAATAATGCTGATGCAGGACTTAAATGAAAAAAAAACCTGGGTGGAGCAGAATGAAATATAAAAGATACAGTTTGGAAAGAAAATGAACCCAAAGAAGCTTAATGTTACAGCCAAGGCATGTGCTGGAGGAGAATCTGTAATTAATTGTTACGGAGATAAATGCCAGTGAGGAGAGGCCTGCTCTGTCCAGAACTAAGGGGACAGGGCTAGCGGTGGAGTCACAACCTACCTAGCCATGCTTCTAATTGATGAAAAGAGCCTAAAGTTTTTGTTGTTGTTGGTTCTAAAAAGCAACTGGGTGAGAAGACTGCTGCTGATTTGATTCAAGAGACCAAGGCATATCCCAAACTGGCAGCCAAATTCTGCAGTGTCATCCATGTGGTGCTGAATTTAGAGGCATAAATGCTACATTCAGAGGTGCCAGATTCTTCCTCTACAGTTCTAGAGAGCTGATGAAGCCAAGCAACACGTTCCAGGGAAGTCCCTGGATGAAAGCCCTAAGTGGGCAGGGGCCCTAAGAGCCACTATGTGAAGCTGTGAAAGCAAAGCCTGGGTAGGTTGTAGGGGAGACCTCAAGATGTTGGAGATGCCAGACCTATGAGAGATATCTGCAAAGAAGCACTTCACACAGGGAGAGGAACCAGACCAATAGAAAGGTGTGTGCAGTAGCAGCAAGCTGGGATCCAGAGCTATGGAGTTGGAGTTTACCCTGCTGGGTTTGGTCTTGCACTCATCCAGTATTTTCTCATGATTTCTCAATTCCTCTCTTTTGGAATGGTAATGAATATTCAATGCCATTATATGTTCGTTGTAA
Organism: Sigmodon hispidus; assembly: GCA_004025045.1. Classification (NCBI taxonomy): domain Eukaryota; kingdom Metazoa; phylum Chordata; class Mammalia; order Rodentia; family Cricetidae; genus Sigmodon; species Sigmodon hispidus. Next base: position 96,745 of record PVIH01002938.1, read on the forward strand.
TTGGCTTTAAATGAATGACCACCCTAATTGTCATCATAGAACTTTCATCCAGCAACTGATAGAGGTTAAAGCAGAGATCCATAGCTAAGCACCAGGTTGAGCTCTTGGTCCAGCTGCAGAGAGGGAGGAGAGATTACTTGAGCAAAGAGATCAGGATCATGAGGAGGAGACCCATAGAGATGGCCGACCTGAGCTCTTGGGAGCTCATGGACTCTGAAATTACAACTGAGGAATCTTCATGGAAAGAAACTAAATCCTCTGAATAAAGATGACAGTAGAACAGCCTGGGAAGTTTGTGGAGCCTCTTGCATGGGACCAGAGTTTATTCCTGGTGCATAAACTGGCTCCTCAGAGCCCATTTCCTACAGAGGAATACCTTATTCAGACTCAGTCCTACCTCAACTGGATATGCCAGACTGAACTGACTCTCCTTGAAAGTCCTTGCCCCCCCTGGGGAATGGATGAGGCGGGTGGGGGGGGAAGGCTGAGGGGATTGGAAGGAGGGGAGGGAGGGAGAGCAGTGGTGGGTATGGGGAAACCACTTATTTAAATAAAAATTATAGGGCGTTAAAATTAAAAGATTTCTGTGAGTCTCAGAAGATTTTGGCCTTTTAAACAGTATTGAGACTGTGAAAGACTATGGGGACTGTGGTAGTGTTCTGTTGCTGCAAAGCAGCACCATGACCATGGCAACTAAAAAGAGCATT